>OU343118.1:44285000-44372500 GCA_910594885.2 Bibio marci
AGTACATTCCGAAATTAAGAAATATATTACACTTACATGATGTTTAAATATTGTTGTACCACCACCACCACCAATTGTTGTAGGATTTTTTGAATCATTTACAGGCTTTAATAATGTTAAAGTTTGGTGACCACTTTTTCCTTGTATTATAATTTTTTGTTGCCCATCATAATTAGAAAATAATTTCCGTGAATTAATTGTGGTGACCGGAATTGTTTTTATTAAATTTGTATTTTTCAATAAATTTGAAGACGAAGTTGTTGTTGCAAACTTTGACGATGATGCAGTAGAAGTTGTAATGGTAGATGCATTTGATAATGATGTGGTTGCTGAATTAAATACTCTTACATATTGTATTCCTCTACCGGCTACATTTACTGCACGTAATTGGCCACTTTGTGCTAATTTTAATAATTGTTGTGGCACAGCCACTGTTTTTTGTTCACCACCACCAGACGTTTGTACTATAATTTTTGGTTGCTGCTGTGGTTTTTTTTGTTGTTCTTGTTTTGGTGGATATTGTTTTCGTAGATGTTGTTCTTGTTCTTGTACTTGTTCTTTTTCTTTTTCTTGCTCATCCTGCTCTTCTTGTTCTTGTACCTGTTCTTCTTTTTGTTCTTCTTCTTCTTGTTGCTGTTCGTTTTGTTGGTGTTCTTTTTGTTGTAGTTCTTGTTCTTGTTCTACTTCTTCTTCTTGTTCTTGTGCTTGGTCTTGTTCTTGTTCTTGTTGTTGTTCTTGTTCTTGTTCATGTTCTTGTTCTTGTTCTTGCTCTTCTTGCTCTTCTAGCTCTTGTTTCTGTTCTTCTAGTTCCTGTTTTTGTTCTACTTGTTTCTGTTTTTGTTCTTCTTGTTCTTGGTTTTCTTGTTGCTGTGCTTCTTGTTGTTGTTCTTCTTGTTTTTGCTGTTGTTTTTGCTGTCGTTGTTGTTGTTGTTTTTGCTGTCGTTGTTGTTGTTGTTGTTGTATTTGTTTTCCTTTATTTAATATTATTGTTCTTTGTTGATTTAATAGTTTATTTATAGAATTATTATTATTATTCATTTTATTGGCTGCAGCTGATACTAATTCTTTTAATTTATCACTTGATATTATACCCATTTGTTGTGCTTGTGCAACTGTAATTGTACGTTTCGGTAATGTATTTGTTGATCCAGTTGTATTATTAGTAGACATTGATTTAATATTATTATTATTATTAATTGAAACTATTGGATTATTAGTAATTGTAGATGATGATGATGATCCCAAATTTGTAACATTTGCTTTTGAAGCAGGTGGTTGTGATTCTAGAATTATATGTTTATTACCTGTACCACTTTTAACAACTAAACGTCTAACTGATGGAATATTTTTTATTGAATCTTTTGTTTGTATAAATTTTTTTTCTCGTATTTGATGTATAATATTTGAATCCGTTGTTTTTATAATTTGTATATTATTTTTTACCGATGATGAAGTAGATGGTATTGCTGATGATGATGATGATGATAGTATAGAGGAAGATGTACCAGTTATGCGAATTGGTTGTGTTGTACCACCAGGACTTTGTATAAATACAATTTTACCAGAACCAGGACCACTACCACTATTACTAAGCTTAGTTCCAATTGATGTCGTTCCCGATTTTGATATTGCAATTGACTTGGGACCAATTTTCAAAAGATTTGATTGTACTTGATTTTTATTATTAGTACGTTGTTCAGCGTTAATAGTATTTACACAATTCGTTGATATATCATCATCATTCTTTATTATTTCTTTATTAAGTACATTAATCAAATCTTTGTTTGTTGTACTTGTTGTAGAGGTTTTAGTTGTAGTTGTCGTAGTTGCAGCGGTGGTTGTTGCAATGGATGTTTTTGCTATGGATGTTGCTGGTGTGGTTATAGTTGCTGTGGTTGTTTTTGAGTTCGTTACAACTTTATCAGAAGTAGTTATCGTATCTATTGATGCAGTTGCAGTTTCAGCAGTAGTTATGGTAGTATCAGTTGAATTAATTGTATTAGGCGTTGAATTATTCGTCTGGTTAGTCAATTGAAAGAGGAATATTGCTTGAAACCTCTAAAAATTGTTATAATGAGTTTTAAATACTTACATTTCCTAATTGTATATCTTCTTGTTTTGATTCTGCAATGTGTGTGTCATCTGCGATCGTTGATAAATCCTCCTCCATTTCTTTTTTATATCTAAAATTAAAATATAATAAATTTAGTGTTTAATAATTATAATAAACATTAAAAAGATATGAATAAATATAAGTTTCTTTTTATATATAATAATATATTAAGTGCTGGTGCACCTGATAATGCATGTGAAAAAAAAAAACCCGAGTTTTATTAATTCAGAAATAAGTAGTTGCAAATATATACAAAAAAATTATTAAAGAATAATAATAATTTAACAGCAAAATAAAAACAATATAATTGATAATAAATTTAATACATAAACAAATACCTTATAATATAGCACATAATATATAGAGATTAATAAATGTAAATATGGAACATGTAATAGTTGTCGGTGAAGATAAGCATTACATAAACTACATTTGTATGAATTATGTCGTACATAATTCATGTTTTGGTCAGACCTTGCTGAGCAGACTGTTTTACTAGGCACAGGCAGACTAAATTTGCTTTATTTCGTCTTAACACATTATACAGTAAATTTTAAATAGATTTGGGCTGTTTTGAGAGCATCGTTTTGTCAACTCTGCTATAGTAATCTAATACCACATTATTACGGTCTATAATTTACATATAATATGTATTTATTTACCTTTAGAACTTTCCCATTAGAAATAATTTTACGTGCCCGCAAACCCGTTCAATTATGACCAAAATAACTATATTTCCCGTAGGCAATGCATAATAAATCTATTACACATGTAAACTTAGTCTCTCAGCAGGTTTTAATAAAACCCAACATAATACATAATATAATAAGTCATTTTTAACTTAATTCAAATTATGCAAAATATAATTCTTTTAGCAAACAATATCATACAACAAATACCACGTACTGTTAAAATATATGTTGGTTTTTCAATTTTATTTAATAATTAATATTTTATAAACAAATTAATATATTTTCTTGTTGATTTAAATTTATCAATTCACACTTGAAATTTTCAAATTATAAATTCAAGAATTTTTATGAAATTACAACAACACAAATGAATCCATAATTTACAAAATGTCAAAAAAACTCATATGTAGTATAAATTGTATGAATTTCAAATATTCAAATACTATATAATTG
Source organism: Bibio marci (assembly GCA_910594885.2). Lineage (NCBI taxonomy): Eukaryota > Metazoa > Arthropoda > Insecta > Diptera > Bibionidae > Bibio > Bibio marci. The sequence continues at coordinate 44,288,259 of OU343118.1, forward strand.
CAAAATGTATTAACCTTTTAAACAACAAATTATTAATGTTATTAAACTAATAAAAAATAAACTATATTATTAAGTAATTATTGAACATACCAGTTTCCAATAATTTTTATCCTTATATTTTATTTTTTATTCTTGTTTATAATTTTTGTGTAAACATAAATTGACAAATTCACGCGCTGCACACAATTTAACCATTGGAATATTGAACAACAAAAAATTCACTTCACTTTGAACTTTTTTTTATAAGTACATTTATTTTTATTCGGTTGTAAATATGGTTACAATTTTGCAAATAATTAAATATCTTTATTTAATAAAGATAAAGTCTAATATAAAAAATCAATATAAGTTTTATTAATTAAAATATTAAATTAGAAAATGTTAAATGAAGTATTGTATACAAAGTGGTACAAACGAACTATAAAATTTTTATGTTGAAATTTTCTTTACATTTAAGAGATGAGTAAAAGAAGTATGGTGACTGTAAATGCAAGCCAGCAAGATACAACAAATACATGTGTAAATGAGTGATAGAATAGTGAATGAATGGAATGAATTAATGAATTTGCATACTTCTGTCTGTTACTGAACGAACGATAATTTTGTGGGATATTAAGAGCTGAGAGTATATTTACGTGAAGTATTGAAAAAATTCAAATGTTATATTTTATTTTTTGCTGTTTTTAGGTTTTTGTCTCGACTGCACGTTCAGAGTAAAATTTAAAATTTATTAGATTTCTAATATTTCATGAATTTTTTTGTTTTAATCTGTTTTGAGAATAAATCGTTAATATTTTATTATTTACATATGTATTAATATTTTTAACACGACTGATAATAATAATAAGAATTTAAATAATAGATAGTGTTGGTACATGATCAACGAATAAAATTACGGGAGATATGTTGAGGTATAGTTTGAGCATCATGAATATTTCAATTAGTCATTCTTACTCATTTGCATGGATATTTTTTTTATAATAATACATAGAAAAAAAAGGAGCAATTGCAATAAGCTAAAATTTCATGGACTAATTTACGCTTCCACAACCACAGAATTTACCAACGATTTAACTAAATTTTACTTGAACCAAGTACCAAGTCAAATGCTTATTTAAAGGTTTACTGTTGACATAAATAAACCTGAAACGTTTAATAGTACTTTATCTAATAATAGGATTATAAATTCAAATAAACATTTTGTAAGAACAATTAATAACACGCCATACCACGCCTACATCAAAATGTAGTTAGCAATTAAGTATAGTAATTGTAGCAGGACCAATACCACAGCCAAGCAGTTTTAGTAATACACTTATTGAAATGCGCATATGCTATGGGATTTGAGATAAATATCTATATATAAAAGAAAATAAGTAAATAGATATGTATATGAAAAGTTTATTAATAATTTAGAGAATTTTCATTTGAAGCTTATCAATATTTCAAGGAATTGTTGTTGTGCACCTATACCATATTTTCACCAGTATTTTATTCAGAAGTATTCAAACACTTCGTGTGTTTTCATTTTCATTTACATTAACCTATTTATTTTGGAATATAATCTTATATTAGAGACAGATCTTTTTCTACACATTCCAATTTTTCATTTGTATGTAAAAATATACCTAAATTATTTTATGTATGTATTTTGGTTGGAATTGGTTGTTGCAATAATTAAAATTGTGTGTGATTCTAATTTAGTCTTACGATAACAACGAAGCATAGCGACACTATATATACATAATATATAAAATAATATACATATAATCATTTAAATTTGTTTGTTCCTAATTTATAATTTCATAAAATATTTTGTGCGGCTGACTTATAATATTATTAATAAAAAATTTACTTACTGAACTACTTTTTTCATTTAACTCGCAGTGAAAAATTATTAATAGAATATATATTAGATTTATTTATATAAAAAAGAAAAACAGAGAAAAAAATGGATCAATTAAATGAAAATACTATCGGAAAATGTGCAATTTGTAATATTGAAACAAATTCTAAATGTACAGCATGTAAAAATATATTTTATTGTGGTATTGAGCATCAAAAAAATCATTGGAAAGTGCATAAAAAAGAATGTAGACCATTTAAAATTGCAAATTGTAATGAATTAGGACGTCATATAGTTGCCACAAGAGATATACCAGCAAAAAGTATAATATTTATAGAACAACCTATAGTGACTGGACCAAAATGGTGCACGGATGATGATTGTAAAAATATACCAATATTTCCATGTGTTGGTTGCTATTTACCAGTTCGTATCGGAAATTCAGTTTGTTCAAGGTATATCAACAATAATATTATAATGTTTAGCTTTATACAATAAGTAATTGTGTTATAAAAATATTAAATTAATTATGCATCGTCTGTAAATTATATAAAGTTTATTATTTATAACATATTTGTATAATACTGGTGGTATGTATTTATACATTAGTATGCAAATATGTAACAAAACAAATGAATTTGTATTTTATTATGTGAAGTTTTTGGTTTATGCTTTTTGGTTGCTAGTAATTTGTTAAAAAATTAAATGTTAAGTCTGGTAAATTAAAGAAATTAATTAATCTCTTTACAAATTGTGAATTTATAAAATGGACGTTTTTTTTATTACATTGCGTTGACGTGTGTTCGTCCGCCTGTGTAAAATTCTTGTATGCCCAAACAAAAGAGAAAATTCATTGTTCGTATTTGTATTAATAAAAATATTAATAATATTTGATAATATTTGTATTAACAATTTATTTTACAATATATTAAAATAATAAAACACTTACTTGGACAATTATCGATTCAAATTCAATTTTTATGATACATTAATTGTCGAAATAGTCATTTACAACACAATATACAGATATTTTGTTGTTACTCCCTCATTCAATCACAAAACGCAAATTTATGGTCATCTCATCTTCTTATTAATGCAATTAAAATAATTAATATTGTTCAATTACATATTTAGCAACTAACTTTATTTTAAAAAAGTTAAATTATTTAATTAATCCATTTTTAACAATATTTTAGTATTAAAAATTTAAACTGTGTAGAAAAAAATCACAAAAATCATTCGCAATAAAACAGATTTTTCTAGTTTTTACAGTGACTTTCAAAATGTCATCAAAAAAATTATACGCTAGATGACACTTCATTAACAATATAAAACAGTTTTCAAGCAATAATTTTCAAATGAACAAATTCAATCGAGGTAGTCTGCTTTTTTTTTAAAATAATTAGAATTAATCTTCAGATCATGCAATAATGTATATATAAATAATAAATAAACTACAAAATTATAAATAGTCGACTCACGTTTGATTAATTAATATACTTGTATATATATTAAAGGACAAGATTCCAAAAAGGATCAATACAGTTATATAACATTGAAATCAATAACAAATATACATTTTAATATTTATATAATTTTTCTGTAATTTCATTTTAGATGTAAATGGCCATCTTGTTCAATTGATTGTTATGGATTAAAAAACCCATTTTTACATGGATTAGAATGTGCTGTACTTTCAACTAGAAAGGCTCCCGATAATTTTAGTGATTATAATGATTTTTTAAATTATTATCGAAGTGAAGCATTATTAACATTACGTTGCCTATTATTATATTACAATCATCCGCAAAAATGGAAACAATTAATGGAATTAGAAAGTCATGATGATAAACGAGAGGGAACCAAATATTATGAGTAAATTTTAAATTAATATTTTATTTTATATATCGGATATTATTTTATTGACATGTCTATTTTCAATCTATTTCTATTTCTGCACGCCTATAAATACATTATATCACGTATGTATGACTCTACAGAGAAGCAGAAATACGTATTGTGTCGTATTTAAAAGAAAATTATTTAGATAATATTAAAGCAAAAGAAAAACCGGAAAACCGTAATCTATTTTTACCAAATTGTGATGCAAATGATTTACATCGTATTTGTGGTATTATGGAAGTGAATGCGTTAAATATTGAACTATCAAATGGACAAGAAATTACTGCATTATATCCAACTGGTTGTTTATTAGAACATTCATGTACGCCAAATTGTTTGTATTCATTTAACTTTGAAAAATATAAGATAATAATGCGCGCAGGACGTGACATTAAAAAGGGTGAACATTTATCGATAATGTACACCCATATGTTATGGGGAACACAAATGCGACATGAACATTTATTAACAAATAAATATTTTGTATGTAAATGTGAACGCTGTATGGATCCAACAGAATTGGGAACCAATTTAAGTACATTAAAATGTATTGGAATCGATGATGATAGTGCGTGTGGTGGTGATTTATTGCCAATTGATCCACAAGATTTTGCTACCGATTGGTTATGTAATAAATGTCCGGCCCGTATTGCTAATAAACAAGTTGATATTTTATTAAGTAATGTTGAAGAAGAAGTTGATACATTGATGCAAAAAACGCCACTACAATGTAAAGAATTAGAAGATATAATATATAAATTGGAAAATTTTTTACATAAATCACATTTTCATATTTTTACATTAAAACATTCCTTAATTCAATTATATGGACATGATCCAGATTTTTCAACAGAATCACATAATCAAGTAAAAATTGAATTATGTAATGATTTATTAAATATTGTTGATACGATCGATCCACATTCAATACGACTATCACTTTATACCGGTATTATTTTATATGAATTACAAGACGCAATTGTACAATTATATAAATTAAGTAAAGAGAAAGGATGTGGAACGGAAATTGAAACTGGTCCATCATCAGTAACAACGGATAATTTAAAAATAGCATTAGATTATTTAAAACGCGCTAAATTAATTTTAGAAAATAATAATGATATACCAAAAGGACAGAAATTTATTGAATCTGTTAATTTAGCATCTGATAAACTTATAAAAATGATTTCTGTATGTAATGAATAATTGATTTTTTTTTATTGTATTTATAGCTTAATACCTCTTTACTTAATTATATAATCTGGATTAACGCTTTTTTTTTATCGAAAATATGTTCCGTAGCCGAAATCACTAAAGTATATTTTTATTAGTCCAAATTTATTGAAATTCATTTTATTCGCAATACACTTTACTTTTTTTCATATAAATACCAACTATTTTTTTATTTATTTTAAGATGAGTTTCATTCAGTGCTAAACACGACAACACGTGTATTTAGTTAAAATAGAAACTTGTTGTCAACAATTTGAAACAATTAGAAATCTTAGCACTTAACTTTCGGATTAGTTAGCAGTTTTTTTTTTTTTTTATAAACAACAAAAGTGATTAACGTAATAGTACTATAAACACAAAATAATTTAAATTGAAATTAAAAAACAGTGTTATACTAAAAATATTGTAATCTTAGTTACGATAAGAACGAATTGGTTATTAGAGTAATATACAGTGTTTCTGAAAATTTTGAAAACCCTATTAATATTTATGCATTTCATATGTACTAGCATGTTACATAAATTTATGGACATAAAAAAAGATACCTGTAAGTAGCATCAACGAGAGTGTCTAAACAGCGAATTTTCTTTTGACTTATCTCTCTTCACCACATTCATAGACCATTATCTACATATTTTATATATATTCTATATTGTACATGAAACCGTAGTTTGATGAATTTCAATTTTTACATCATTGGTCACCGCAAGCAAGATGTCATATGTCATTCAATCCCAAATTATTTCTATAATCTGTTGCAATTTAGTAATTCTTGTTTTTAATTTTATGTGGTCAGATGTATTTATTATTATACTTGCGAACCCGATTCTTAAGCCTGGTGTTTTTTTAGATATGTTCCAAATCCTTTTGCAGGACTAATGCTTCTTCGACCAGGAATATGGATAAATTAATATTTAAAACCTTTAATTCCAGCTACGCATATGCTAATATATATTAATAAAGAATAAATAATTAATATATTTAAAAGAATGTTATGTTTTATACTAAATGATTATTGTTTTATAATTTTATTTACTAAATTTATTAATTAATTTTTATTATATAAATATTTGTAATGTGTGAAAATAAAATAAAATAAAAAAAACATAAATTCAAACTTGATTTTTTAATTTTCTTAAATATTTTTTTTATTTATAAAAAGTCATCTGGTTCACGAGGTGCATCCAAATCCCTATAATGAATGATTGGACGATATTCGCTATTGACACCCCTGAAATTTATATTACATAAGTTTTAGATTTTATTATCAAAATTATTATTGTTTTTCCATTCGTAAATTAATTAAAATAATAATAATAATAATAAAAAATAATGATTGCAAAGTAAAAAATGTATTTTTTTAAAAAAAGCATGTATCAAAATCTATTGGTGCATCTAAATCTTGATAACCAATTATCCGTCGTTGCTGTTCCATTTGAATTTCTCTGTAAAATATTTAATAATTTTTCGCCATATTTCAATTTTACAATTGTAAAAATAAAAAATTTCAAAAAATTATAATAAGAAATAAATAAATTACTAAAAAGAATAAAATTTCGAAAAAAATTACAATACAGAACTAATTAATTTTACAATTTGTGTTTAGGAGCGAACGGAGTCACTATAGAAAAGACATATATAATACGTAAAATGGTCTTAGAGTAATCGTTATACCAACTACAAGAAATTACTCAGTAGCACAGTGGTATAACGTTTCATATTAATCAATGGTAAAATATAATTGGTTCAATTCACACATCGGTAATTTTTCGGTATTTATTTTAATTTTAACATTTTTCAGTTGGGTGACCATTTGTTCGTTTATGGCGATGGGCGCCAATCAAACATTAGCAATTGTCTGCACCATTATGGACTTATCACCCATATAAAAATATTGAAATTAAGGAAATAATTAGCTTTCGTTAATCGCAGTACAATTGTTGAATTGTTACGTATTCCCATGCGGCGTAATTCAGCAACTAGGCTGTAATAAATGTTTGGTAGATATTATAAGAAACAAAATTAATTCCTATTAATATGTTACAGGTTTAAATGCTTCCTTGCAATTTAAAAATATAATAAATATACAAATAATATTATGACTGGAATCATTACTATAGCATACACATAATATTCGAATTATGAAGAACATTAAGTCATTAACATCGGCGACGACGGATTAGTAGTATTTAGATTAAAGAATGTATGTACAATATATATTTTTTTGTGCACCTCTACTAATTTCACTGCCTTAAACTAATTTAAATTTGAATTTGTTAATTTTCACAAACATAAATATATTTTCACTTACCGGCGACCACCGAAACCTCCACGTGGTCTGGGTGGAACAATCATTGGCGGTGCATAACCAGCATAATGTTGTATATAACCAGGCCCAGGAAATGGCCGATATCTATTTGGAAAACTATTATAAATAAATTTCATACAAACCAAAAAACAAAACAAAATAAAACAAAAACAAAGAAACAAAAATGTATTTTTTAACCATTTAAACAAACATGAAAATTATATTTACCCAGTTTGTGGTGTTTGCATATCAGTATTTGTCGGTGCTTTACGAGCATTACCTGGATTCTCAGGTAATTGTGGTCGCTTTGGATCCTTCAAGTATGCATTGAAATATTCAACTTCTTTTTTAACTTCATCAACTTTTTCAGCATGTTTATTAAAAATATGTTTACGTATAAATTCAGGACCTTTAAATTTTTTACCAGATAAGGGACATAACCATTTATCTTTACCAAGTTCTTGGGTATTCACTTGAACAAATTTTTCAAGTTCAGCATCAATATCTTTGCAACCGATTTTTTTCAATTCACTTTCATCAATCGATTGACTTTTTACTAAAAATGATGATATTTTTGTTTCAAAATTACGCATATAATCTTGGATTTCATTTGGCGTAACTTTATTTTGTGGAGGCGGTCCACGTGCATGTATAATACCACAACGATTTGGCATTTCGTCTTCATACGGATATTCACAATGATTATAAAAATCCACCGAATGCACAATACGTAAATATAATATTAATTTGTCTAGTACACGTATTAAATCAATGTCACGTTCCAAAAATTCACCTTCACTATCTTTACTTTCTATTATTGATAATCCAAGTAATTCATCTTCTTCGGCTGATGCTTCCTCAATTAAATAATCGGTGATATTTTGTAGCACAGGATTATTTGAATGCAAACCAAATGATTGTTGATCAACATCTCTATTTACATTCATATTAATGTTATTAGTTGTAGTTCCATTTTCGCTACTTACAATTACGTCGTTAGCACGTAACCATAAACCAGCTTTAGTATCTAAATTATGTGCAATTTTTGCACATAATTTTATGTCATTACGTACAATTGTTTTATGTGCTGTAATACCATTTACTGGCCGTATACGGCGACTTAAATCACGATTTACAATTGCACCTAATTCACAATCGCGTAAACGTATATTATTTAAATTCCAACAGATTTCTTTTATATTAACATCACGTACAAATGTTACCCAACCACGTCGAAACCAACGACGGTCAACTAATGGATCAGCAATAGCAACACGTAAAAATCCACTATATCGCTTGCACATTGCTTCAACTTCAGATTTTGTAATAGTTGGTGCTAAATTACGTAAAAAAATTGAACTTGTACGATGTAATGCACGTGGCAATACTTTATCCATACTTGTATCAACATCTTGTATCAAATCAATTGTTTCAGCTTTATCCGCATCTGGTTTTTCCTCATTTAATTGGTCAGTTTTATCATCATCACCACCTGCAGTATCACCACTTTCAATAACTTTATCTTTTTCATTATCATCTATTTTCTGATCATCATTATTATTGATTAATTTTTCTTCAACACCACCGTCAATTTCATAAATTTTTACTTTCTCATTATTGTTAATGTTATTAATAACATCATTCTCAACATTTTTATCTATTTCTTTATTGTATTCATTAAATGTGTCTTTATCACCACCAATATTATTATCTTCAGCATCGTCATCGTCATCATCATCGCTAGAATCTGAAGAGCTACTACTGCTATTACTTGACTCCGAATTGGTTTTCTTACGCATTTTTTTAAATTTTTTCTTATCCATTTTATGTTTAACAATAATTTGATTTTTATCGTTATGAATTTCTTCTTCTATTTGTTTCCGTACAATATCATCTTTTTTATCTTCGGCTAGTTCATCATCATCCCAATTGTCAACATCTGTTACATTTTTTTCTTTATCAACTGCAGTTACTTCATCATCCCAATTATCTTCAGATGCAATTGGCGCTGAATTTACAATAATAACATCGTCTTCATGCTTACCAAATGATGCAACTGCTGCTGCTGCTGCTGTTGTTGCCGTTGAAGTAGTGGAAGATGCAGATAATAAATGTTGTGATTTAATACTACTAATTGAAGAATGTTCAATTTGTTTTTCTTTTTCGTCTAAATATTTTATATCATCCTCATTGCCCCCTTCTAAATTAATTACAGTGATATCTAATAATCTTAATAATGCATCATTTTGTGTAGTATCAACACTTACACTTGTTATATAATTATTATCAAGTAGATAAACAAATGTATCTTTACGATTCTAAAAATTAGATTTTAAAAAGAAATTTCTTGTTTATTAAAAATTGTATTATTTTGTAACGTTTGACTTCTATTCAATAACAACAAAAAACAACTTAATAATAATAAAGGGTTTCGATTATATATTATAATTTAGTATCATGGGTTAAATCTTAATTGGTTAATCATTTATACGTGTTACTTATAGTGATAAAATTTGTCATTCAGCGTCAGCTACAGTCATTATTTTGTTCACCTTATTTATTAATGACTTGTCTTCTGTTTTAAAATTCTCAGAATGGAAAATATAAGCATATGTTGTAAAAATGTATAGATCAATTGAATCGTCAAATGAATTGCGGTGATTTTAAATGGGTCATAATGCATTTTTATGATTGATGTTACAAAAATGTTATGTTTTTAAATATTGGTAAGTGTAAAATAATGTAATTTATGAGTAAATACAATACGATCACTACTTATAATACAAATTTAATTGTATCACTTTGAATAATATAGATAAATCACTAGATTTTGGTGTCTTAATTTGAAATGTCTGATTTTGTGGTTAGAAGGGAAAATTCTATAACGGATTTTATGTGAACTTCCTAATCTTTACTGAATAAGGGCATTGCTTAGATATGCCGAAAACTAAACAAAAACTACAAATAGGTTTCATCATTATTTGTAATTTATTAGATATTCACTTTCATTTTCCGTATATTTTAAATTGACTGAATTAGAGGATAAATACTAGAAATCTTCGATCTTTATATATATATTTTCATTTTGGGAAAAGTACCTAGATACCAATTGTATGGTTGGTGTAGTCCCTTGAATATTTTATTAATGATGCATAATTTAGTTTAGTGTTTATAATAAGATTTTATAATGGCTTTTAGCATATATTATTAATTTAATATGATACTTTTTGTATTTGAATAATAAAACCGAATATGGTGTGGTGTTCTAAAAAGAACATATGGAAAGGTTTGACGATCTGACGTTTATTGATTATAGGAAAATTTCGAAAATTTTGAAAATCAAATAACTATTGTACATCAGTTTGAGAATATATTTTAGTAAGATGTTATAGTAGTTTTAGGATGAGTAGGACTGTGTGTCTATCTTATTTTCTTTCTTCTTTTTTTTTTTGTCTAAACGAATATATTATTTTGTTCCACAGAGACGCGAATAAACTACTGGAAACTACCTAGTTAAAGTTGATTCCAATATGATGACCATAATTTATATACGTGATATAATATTGTTTATTTATAATGAAAACAATTTTACCGAATGATGGCTATTCAGTGATTCGCGCTATACAAAAACTGAGATAATCCATATTACTGTTTATAAAAACTAAATATTATAAAAAAAATAAATAATAATATATACATACACGTAAAAATCCTAATTGTTCTTCCTTTCTTTTCATTGATTCCTCTGGATGATATTTCATTTTAAACCTGTTTTAGAAAATATAGAACAAAATACATTAGTATAAAACATAACATTTAAAAATTTATTATTTAAGTGCGACATTTTGTAATGGAAAAATAAAGACACGAAAATATGTTTATGTATTATTTATTATTTTATTTATTTCCAGCAGAAACTTGAACTTTGCTATATAATTGAATTCAGCTTCATTTACGTGTAATTCTCTTCATCGTAAATATGTAATAGAAAATACAATTTGAAACCAAATAATCTGAAATTAATTGTTTTTAAGATAAAATTCGAACGTTCATTTAGTTTGCGTTTGATTTAACTGTGCCGGTATGTAAAATGGTAAAAGAAATCTATGTCAAATTTTCAGTAATATTGTTAGCATTAAAAATTAGTCAGTTTTGTTTATGCACCAATATAACTAGATCATAATTAGAAAATAAACCAAATGAAAATTTTCAATTTAGTATTATTTTTAAAACTCTAAAATTGACATTTAATCGATGTTTAACTATTTCAGCAACTGTAATTAGATACATAAAATGAAATAGACAGTTTTTATCAAACATCCTAAAAAATGTTGATAATAAAACTAAACTAAAATGAGTAATTTAGACAGAGGCAGTTAATTTTTATTTATTGTAGAATTGGATTACACATTGAAGAAATATTGAAAAAATTAAAACTAAAAAATATTAAAATAAAATTTGGTACAAAACTGGAAAAACATTCAACTCAAGCTATTGCAGTTCTAGAAATGCAGGAATTTTAATATATACAGTATGCCTAGAGAAATTAATTACTAAAATGAGCGCATGGAAAATGACACGAACAATATTATTCATTCTACAACAAATAATTTTGGACCATGAATCAATTGAACTTTTAAGTTAATACAGAAGACGCATGTATTTTATATTCAATTAAATCCAATACAATTCATACATTTCATATTTCAAAAATGCACCAGACGGAATAAGTTAATTGAAAAAAATATATTGAGTTAACATTTAATAATCTAAATAAAATCATTGATAAAGTTATAATCGACTGTAGACATTTAAATATATTTAAGTAATAATTGAAGGAATATAATGTATCTCGATTTGGATAAAATGAGTCTCATAAAGAGACCTCATGAAATTTGCAAGGTCGTTCAATTGGAAAGTCCTACTGAGAACGCACAAGATTTTATCATGTACCAAAACATGCAAAAACATAGTCAAATTAATTGAAATACTGGTGAATTGTTCTTATTCGACTCAAAATAACCCAAAGCAAAATAGATAAATATTTGGGATTGATTTTGATTACTTATTGTTTATTTATTTATTTGTTTTTCTTCTTCTTTCAAAATAAATACTCTTTTATTTTAAAATGGAAACCATTTCTTTGAATGACTTTAGTTGCATATTTTTTTTAAATAGATATGCAATAAAATACATATCTTTTATTATTACTACGTTGATTATTTATCCATTGAATGTTTTTCTTCTTCATTATACTTTCACATTCATTTAAAAGATATAAATAAAATACCTATATTTTTACGTATTAACTTATCATAAATAAATAAAAATAAGAAATATCTTTTCTGATTGTACACAGAATAAAATAATTGTACCGGTCACACTGTCAGCTACATCCTTAGGAGGAATTTACCTTTGAAGAACATTACATTGTATTCAGAACATTGAACCCTAAGTGTATTGTCTTAAGCAACTGTTAATTATCTATACTGTCAGTGCAATTTTTTTTCTTTCTGCTTACACAGGCAAAATCAGAAAAGATATCAGTATAAGTTTTTTTCTTTTTTTTACAAACAAAAAAAAATATCATATAATGTGTAAGAGATTAAATCTTACCTCAGTTTTTAAAATATATAAAATAAATTCGCGGACACTGGCATTGCTCGCCAAGTGAAATAATTATTTGCATTTTTTTTTATATATTAAATTATAAACAAATTTTTATAGTAATTTGACGAAATAATGATTCTTTTCAAATAAATTTTTAAATAATAAAGTCTTATACACTTAACGGGATAAAAACACGCGAATAAAAAAAAAACACAGAGAAGCTGTAGGAGAAATTATAATTAATTTTCTCTTTCATGTAATTTTTATTGATTCATTTTTTTCTATTAAATAATTATATTATTACAGAAAAAAATGAATAATAATATTGTGTTGATTAATGTATTTTTTTTCTCTTTATACACCACTCATCTCTAAATATATTATAACATCATAATCTTCATCCCCCTACAATTTTACCAATAGAAGAAAAAGAAACAAATCTTAATTTAATTAAAATCTTTTTAAATTCACTTACCATTCCTCATCTTTATGTGCTACAAAAAATTCATTTAATTGTTGTCTTTTAAATTCCAATTTGTATTCATTGTATTTTGTAATTGCATCTGAATCAGATATTGAATCATCTTGTGTTGTTAAAAATTGCTTTAATGTTAACATTGGCGGTTGTGTTTGTAATTCAGAATTATTTTGTGGATCTTGACCAATTCTATTATATATTATAAAAAAATTGTGAAACAAATACATTCCATACATATAAACAATTACATCAAAATATGCATAATTAAAATATAAAAAATTGAAATATAAATTTTTATTATTAACCTGCTATGAACACCAGTTGTAGGATGACCACCACCAGCAGGAAATCCATGAGCACCATGCATTCCATAATGATCATGACCACCCCATGAACCAGCAGCACCTGTCACAACAGGGACACCGCCACCATAGCCACCAAAATTATCATGACCTATAATGTAAGTATCATCTAATTAATAATTGTAATTAATGTATCGCGCTTACATCAGCAGCAAAATATTACGTAGAATACTTTAATTAAACTATTATACTATCGATGCAAACACATATTTAAATTTAAAAAATCATAGAATAAATTTGCTAAGAAAATTAACTATATTTTATATTACGAAGCAATAAAAAATATTGTAAACACACCATAATATATATATATATATATAATAAAAGAAAGATTAATGATTGAACTGTATGAGTGATCAATATCAGTCGTAACTATTGCCATAAACAAAATTTATTTTAAAATTGGTAAAAATAGATCACCGTCCATGAATGATAGCATATATTTCGTATGATTTAATTTTTTAGCTTAGGACAATTGCTAATACTAATTACTCCTAAAGAGCATGCATAATGGATAAAAGAAATAACAGCAGAAAAATAAGAAAAGTAATTTTTTTATCATTGCATTTCTCCAAATTATAAATTGAAATGTTACCCGTATAACGAGGTCGACCTTCATCACCCCATTCACGCATACGTTTCATTGGTGGTCCTCTATCCGGTGAAAAACGATCCCTACCTCTATAGTCTCGATAATCCGGTCGATTTCTTCCTCTGCAATACACATTTGAAAAAAAATTTTTAGTGGATTCTGTTAATAATTGTTTGAAATATATTTATGCATTGTTGTATATAACCTTTCATTCCAATCTTCCCTTCCTCTACCACGATCATCGCCACCTCTTCTATCCGATCTATAATTATCACCGGAACTTCTTTCACCACGAAATTTATCTCTACGTTTTCTATCATATTCATCATCGGAATCAGCCATACCTAAAAATATAAGAAAAATTATAAATTTAATACAATTCTTTTCTTACTCATCGTTTGGAAGTAACCATTTGCAGTAATGGAATAAAAATGTTTATTATTATAGATAACCATAGATAACATATAAACGCATCACACATGGTCATGGTCAATATGAAGATTTGGATTGAAGTGTAGATTATAAAATGTTAATACGTAACGAATTTATAAAAATTAATAATAATATAAATTATATAGCGTTTTATAAATATATAAAATAATTAGATCATGGATCATATTTTCCTACATACATACATTATTATATATTCTATTCTCAAATTGAAGAATCCTCAATACTTAATATATAAAAAAAAAAAATTATTACATAGCCTTGATTACGCATTAATTTTATTTTGGACTTAAAAAAAAATAAATTAAAATTATTTTAACGAAAAAAATACATAATAAAAAGAAAAATATTAACTTTATTTTGACTAGAAATATAATTTTACTTTTACATTATTTGTGACGACATTTTACTTCGCTTCTTTTTTTTAACACACTACCTACGTATTTCAATATTCAAAGTAGAGTCGGTAGAATTTATATAGTGTTGCTGCAGACGTAAAGCATTCTTTAATTGCTATTTTTTATAAAATTATTACAAAATTAATATCAAACTTACCGAATATCGATATTAATTAAATATATAATTATTAAAATACACAAATTTATGTAAAAAAAAATAAATGTAACATTTACGTTTAGAAATATTTTATTCAACGATGAAGAGTACGTTCATACTGTTTAAGTATTTTAAGACACGTAGTATTGTAGTGTACACTGATGTTTTGTGAACTTGTGAAGTGAATTTCAATTTGACAAAGAGTAAATATGCGTACAACAAATATCAAGAGTAAAGAAATGCTTTTTTAAGGAAAAATTACAAAAAATTAAAATAAAATACAACATAAAAATTTGCTTAAAGAAAATAAATAAAAATATATTCAACAAAATTAATAAATGATAATTGAAATAAAAATTATTTTGTATCTTACCAATTTAATAAACATTTATTTTTATATTAATTTAGTTTTTTCTTTTTTTTTAAATTAAACATATTTTTTTAATAAAACTGAATTAAATAACTATTTTATAAAATGTTGTTGTTTCTCGCACCGTTTTTAAAAATGACTATTAATTTTTGACAGGAGTAATTTTTACCCAACTATTGAGGAATGCAATTAAAGAAACTCAGACCGACGCTACTCTGATTTTTGAACGACTGTAAATAATACCTTGAAATGACTGTATGATTATATGAACGACTCAGAGGGCTAATTTTTTACATCACAATACTCGGAGCGTCGTCGGGTAATATTTACGGCCGAAGCCCAGATCCCAGTTCACTTCACAGTTGCATTCTGTCACAGACATTCTGACAGTGGTTTTTTTTTATTGTTTTTAAGTATTATTAATTTACAATATTTTTATATTTTTATGTTTTTATGTTTTTTTTTTATAAATATAAAATGAAATCTTGCGGTAGAATTTTAGAATTATTTTTATACTAATTGATCATATATACTGACTGACAGAGTGAATATTATAATTTTTATTTAGTACTCATATTTATATTAAAATTGATTAATATAATTATACTATATACAGAAATAATGAATGTTTGTCGTGCTTGTATGTCGTCCACAATTTCTGTAGAATTAAAACCACTATTTACTACAAAAAATATTTCTGATTTATTTCAATCTTTAACAAACCTTCAAATATCACAAAATGACGGATTACCAACGATAATATGTTTAGATTGCATTGAAAAAATACGACAATTTAATGTATTTAAGGTTCAATGTATACGATCAGACAAATTATTTAAGTTAAAATTAAATAAATATACAAAAAATCACACCAAAACTGTATTAGAACTGGATTCGATTAAATTTGAATCAATAAGTATAGAAAATATTAAAATAGAGACTGACGATAATGAAATAAATTCGTTATCGGATGGAGTGTCTAATGAACAACTCATATTAAATAATAATGCTGAACTTCGTTCCGAACCTGAATGTATTTTAAAAGAATATAAAAGTTCAGAAGATGAAGAAAGTGATGAAAAAAATAATAATAATATAAATAAAATACACCTTGAAAGTTTTACAAAAGATATTGATAAAAATATAATAATACAAAATACAGAAAGTAAAGTTGGTTTTAGTAAAATACAGCGATTTCCAAAACGAAAAATTCCTAAAAATTTAGAAAAATCGAAGTATAAAAAGTAAGTCATTAAACATTATTAAAAGAATATATTGTTATATATTTTTGAATTTGATTATGAAATTAATACATTCTATTCTATTTGTTTTTCAATAGAAAAGAACCGGAGAAATTTCCATACACATGTAATATTTGTAATCGTGGATTCTTATATCAGGAAAGGTATGAAGGACATTTAAGAGAACACGAAGGCAAAAGGGTATGTTAATGTTCACATATTTAAAATCACTTCATTTATTAATGAAAAATTAATACAGCTTTTGTTTATTTTTAAAGGCAGCTGTTTGTGAAATTTGTAATAATGAATACACGGAATGGTCAAACCTTTTGAAACATATGAGACGTGAACATAAAGATGATATGAAATATAAATGCGATTGTGGTAAAATATTTATGTATGAAAGCGGTTTAATAGCACATAAATTAACGCATAGTGGACGACGTAGTTATATTTGCGAAAATTGTGGAAAATCTTTTGATGACACCTATAAATTAAACGTAAATAAAAATATTACGAGCTATGATGTAATGTCTAGGAAAATAAATATATATCGCTAAAATGTTGTAAATGTAATGATATTTAAGCCATTAAATTTAGGATTAATTGATATTGCAAAATATGTTGTTATAAACAAAATTACACTTACAATGTTTGACGATACTATCAGACAACACATCGCTTATTATATAAATAGAATTACAAGCATTTAATATACAACATACAAATTAACATTTTTCTTTTTTCAGAAACATTTCTTAGTACATACAACAGAAACACCATTTGCTTGTGATCAATGTGGTAAACAATACAAAACGGAATATCGTTTACTGACACATCAATTTCGACATAAAAATATTCGCAATTTTAAATGTACGATTTGTGAGAAATCATTTATAACAAGACCGGAATTACGAATTCACATGAATAGTCATAACAGTGAATCAAAATTTGATTGTAAATTATGTGGTAAAATGTTTCGACAAAAATCGCAAGTTACAATGCATATGCGAACGCATGAAGGAGTGGTATAATCTACTTGTGAATTAGCGTAAATTATTTTTTTTTTATAATTATAGATTAGTATTTATAAATAAAATGTAGAATTTTCTACATGTAAATTACGTTTGAACCCATTTGAATGTATTTGCAGTGTTCGGTGACTGTAAATGTATTAAACACAACAATTCAATGTTAAATCGCAGAGAATACAATGAATTCAAATATATTTTAATTTATATCAATACGAAATGCAAAAGCATTGACGAATATACGATTTATCTCATATTGACCTAAGTTCGATCTAATGTAATGTCCATTTTCTTCACTTATAAATTACTACGGACAGCAATAAGCGTTTATAACAAATAAACATAAACGTTCACATAATTTTTTTTACATAGTAGAACTTTTTATATATAGTCACATGTCAAATGAAATGGCGTTATTGAAGCTATATATTTTATTGGCGTGGCGTGTTAAATTATAAAACAGACATAAAGCCGTACACGGCTCACATTAATAAGGTTAGATTATCAGACTGTCGTAGTCTTACCGTTACCGTATAAACGCAGCATTAATAAGGCAACATCATCGTACTCATAATTTTTTTGATTGAATAGCACTGTTTTGTTTTGTTTTCACTTTTAACTTTAATAGTAAAATTGTTATTATATTATTAAAAATGTTATTATTATATTTTAATTTTATTAAGCGAAAGCAAAAAGATCGTCTAGATTTTTTGATCAAATTAAATTTGTCTTCTAGGTTTAAATGTTTGCCGAAAATAGACATAGGAAGATTGCGTTTTCATATCGCTAGTACGTTCTTTTTTGCACCAAGGGATACACCCTACTACGCCTTCTACCGCGACTAATGTATAATAATATTTTAATTATTAAAAAACATAATTTATATATATTGAAAAATTTTATTTTCTATTCAAGTAAATTTATTAATATAATTACACTGAATTGCATAATAAATAATGAGTTCTTGTCGTACTTGTATGTGTACAATTTCATCAAAACTGAAGCCGTTGTTTACCATAGCAAATATTTCGGATTTATTGCAGTCTTTAACAAACCTTCAAATATCAAAAAACGATGGATTACCAACAACAATATGTTTAGATTGCATTGAAAAAATACAACAATTTAATGTATTTAAAGTTCAATGTATTCGATCAGATACATTATTTAAACTAAAAAGTAATAAATCCACAAAAATAGGCCACTCTGAAAATAATTCAGTTTTGGATTTGGATTTGATTAAATTTGAATCAATAAAAGTAGAAACAATTCAAAGTATTAAAACAGAGTCTGACGGAGACAATGAAAAGAATGCATCTGATGAAGATTCTGGTAAACGATTAATGTCAGTAAAATATTGTGAGGATGTTCGTACTGAGCCTGATTGTATTTTAAAAGAATATCCAAGTTTAGATTTGGGAACAGGAAGTAATAATGATAACATTAATAATAATAGTAATAAAATAGGCTATAATGAAAGTGTTGGAGAAGATAACAATAATAATGTACTTATTACAAATACGATTATAAAAAAAGTACAGCGTTTTCCAAAACGTACAAAACCAAAAAACATAGAAAAAGTTGAATACAAAAAGTTATTAATATTTATAATTTTATAATTATATGTTTAAAATTTTAAAATACATTTAAATTAAACTTTTCTTTTTAGTAAGGAAGTAGAATATCCTTTTACATGTAATATTTGTAATCGTAGATTCTTATATCAGGAAAGATATGAAGGACATTTAAGAGAACACGAAGGCAAAAGAGTATGAGGTTCAAATATTTAAAATAACTTCATATATAAGTCCAAAATTAATACAGCTTTTGTTTACCATATTTTCAAAGGCAGCTGTTTGTGAAATTTGTAATAATGAATATACGAATTGGTCATATCTTATCGTGCATATGAAACGAGAACACAAAAATGAAATAAAATATAAATGCGATTGTGGTAAACTGTTTATGTATGAAAGTGGTTTAATAGCACATAAAACAACACATATTGGACAACGTAGTACAAAATTATATGTCTGTGAAAGGTGTGGAAAATCATTTGGTGATTCTGATAAATTAAAAGTAATTAAATAAAATTATAAAACAAGTTTTGGTATCTCAAAGATTATTCGTTTAACTATTATAAAATATAATTTTTCCGCTCTTACACAATGTTTGTAAATTTGTAATACAAAATGTGCAATTTTAAATATTTTTCAATTACAGAAGCATTCCGTAGTACATAAATCGGAAACACCATTTGCGTGTGATGAATGTGCTAAACAATTTAAGAGTGAATACCGTTTACGGAGGCATCAATTTCGACATAAAAATATTCGTAAATTTATATGTACAATTTGTGGAAAATCATTTATAACACGTCCGGAATTACGAGTTCATGTTCAAAGTCATAGCAGTGAATCAAAATTTGATTGTAAATTATGTGGTAAAATGTTTCGACAAAAATCTCAAGTAACGATGCATATGCGAACACATGAAGGATTGTAATGTGAGAACGAATAATTATCGATAACGTCAAATTAATATTCATATAATTATTTTAAAATAAGAAATAGTTTTCATAAATAAAATTTAAAAATATATATTTTTTTTATTCCAAAATAAAAATTGAAAATTGAATGTATACCATTCACAATTGAACATGGAAAGAAAATAAGTTATTGTTTTTGGACCATTCTCATCTTTTTTAAACGTTTGGAAACACTTGCTTGGGTAACATCTAATGCCAATGCTAATTCTTGTTCCGTTTGACATGGATCTTCACTGAGTAAAGCTTGCAATTCTTCGTCTTCATATTTTTTTGGTGCTCCAACGCGTTCTTTATCACTAACATCAAAATCATTATTTTTAAACCGTCTAAACCAATACTCACAATTGTTTTGTGATGGGGAATGTTTACCATAAATTTGTAACAAAAAGCGATAAGTTCCTGCTGCTGTTTTCTTCTGAATAAAATTACTTAACATAACTTCCCGCAAATGCTGTTTTGTTGGTACAAAATTTTCCATTTTTAATCAACTAAGGAAAATACTTGTATACATTTCAACTGAATGTGATATACTAGAATTTAATTTTTCTGATTTCACACTAGACTTTTAGAATTCCAATTTTCAAGTTTAGAAAAGTTAAAAGTACATAACATCTATGTAACATACAAAAATGCTAATTTTGTATTTCTGTTTATTTCATCCAAAAAAATGTTTTGTTTATATTCTATTTTTATTTATTAAAACAAGATGAAATTTGAAGCATCATCTGTCTGATTGATTTTTGACAGTCGTCCTGTATTTATTTGTCAAAGTTGGTTGTACACAGTTGATGTCACCATTGGTATCCATCCGTCCATACCCTCCATACCCTATATTTGTACCATATGATCAACTCAGAAGTCAAAACTCGGTAAAATCAGTATTAATTTGTACTGTGTTGTGTGTAAGTTCTAAATCGTACGTGTATAAACTGTACATTAGAACTACTTCCCTGACATTAAAATAAAATTATTAATAATTGATTCGTTTCGTAATTTAGATTATCTTATTTTTGTGATCGAATTGAAAGAAGTAAATAGATCAATTGGATTTTCTGAGTAAAACAAATTTGTATTCTTTAGTTTTAATAACTGTATAAAACCTACAGTTTGTTGTAATTTCAGTAATTTGTTATTAATTTAATTCAATAATTTCATTGTAAAATTGTAATAATCATAATTAATTAATTGTTTGTAGAATAGGTTGAGTTAATCAAAAGCAACGTTTGTTTATAATATATTGTGAAACATTTATTTTCTATTGAAATAAATTTGTTAATATAATTGAACTGATTTACATAATAAATAATGAGTTCTTGTCGTACTTGTATGTGTACAATTTCATCAAAATTAAAACCGTTGTTTACCACACCAAATATTTCGGATTTATTGCAGTCTTTAACAAACCTTCAAATATCAAAAAACGATGGATTACCAACAACAATATGTTTGGATTGCATTGAAAAAATACGACAATTTAATGTGTTTAAAGTTCAATGTATTCGATCAGATAAACTATTTAAACTAAAAAGGAATAAATCCACAAAAATAGGCAACTCTGAAAATAATTCAGTTTTGGATTTGGATTTGATTAAATTTGAATCAATAAAAGTAGAAACAATTCAAAGTATTAAAATAGAGGCTGACGACGACAATGAAATAAATGCATTTGATGAAGATTCTACAAAAAGATTATTATCAATAAAAAATTGTGAAGATGTTCGTCCTGAACCTGAATGTATTTTAAAAGAATATAAAAGTTCAGAAGATGAAGGAAATAATGACAATAATAGCAATAAAATGGACGATGATGAAAGTGCTGGAGAAGATGTTGATAAAAATGTACTTATTACAAATACGATTGTCAAAAAAGTACAGCGATTTACAAAACGTACAAAACCAAAAAACCTAGAAAAAATTGAATACAAAAAGTAAACATTTATAATTTTATATTTAATTGTTTAAACTTTTATAATACCTTTAAATTAATCTTTTATTTTCAGTAAGGAAGTAGAATATCCTTTTACATGTAATATTTGTAATCGTGGCTTTTTATATCAGGAAAAATTTGATGGACATTTAAGAGAACACGAAGGGAAAAGGGTATAATGATTATTTGTCTAATATCTATAATACATGATATAAAATTAAAACAAATTTGTTTATTTTTAAAGGCAGCCGTATGTGATATTTGTAATAATGAATATACGGAGTTTTCTACTCTTTTGCAACATGTGAGAAGTGAACACAAAGATGATGTAAACGTGAAGTATAAATGCGATTGTGGTAAAATATTTATATATGAGGTTGCATTTAAAGCGCATAAATTAACACATACCGCACGTCCTCGAGAACGACGCAATAACTTGTATGTTTGCGAAAGGTGTGGAAAATCATTTGGTAATTCTGGCACAATAAAAGTAATTAAATATTTTATAATTGGTGTGGCACACATATTTAGATAGCATAATACCGTATTGTATATAAAAGAATCGGCTTCGGAATACAATATCCCGTTACAGATAATTTATCCAATAATAACCAATGTTGTAGAGTAAAGAATGTAATCAATATAGTGAAAAATAATATCTTAATTCCAATATTTCTATGTTCAAATCATTGCTAAATATTGAAATATATATGATATACGAGTCTTTATCGCGACAATTATTATTTTGACAATCTTAAAACCAAAACAACGCAAAATGTTTATATTATTTTGTTTTTTAAGAATATCTCAAATTAATGTAACTTTTTATTTGTATTTTTATTTAACACGTTCGCTGCCAAGCGATATTTTCAAAAACTAGTCCACCACATCAACTAATTTTAATTTAATTTCTACGAATTAACTCGTAACTACTGCGCCTAAAAAGCAACTTCGACAATCTCGTAGTCGGCAGTGAATGTTTTAATATTATTTACAGAAGATATATAGAAATTTTATTAAATAGTTTGAACATTTTAAGGAAATATTTTTAAAAGCAAAATCATCAAAATTTTAATATATTCATCATTCATCTGCAACGAAAATATCTTTATACTATATTGTTACATTATATATTTATGCTATTAACCACGTAATAAATTTAGAAAATCAAACTTTAGAAGCAATGAAAATAAACATTTATATATGATATGATTCAATTTTTAACTATAAATAGAACAACATATCCAATTGGGAAATTTATTTAAAATTTTAATTATGATTCATATTTTTCAGAAACATTTATTAGTACATACAGCGGAAACACCATTTGCTTGTGATCAATGTGGTAAACAATATAAATCAGAATATCGCTTAAAGACACATCAATTTCGACATAAAAATATTCGCAATTTTAAATGTACAATTTGTGAGAAATCTTTTATAACACGACCAGAATTACGAATTCACATGAATAGTCACAACAGTGAATCAAACTTTGATTGTATATTGTGTGGTAAAATGTTTCGACAAAAATCTCAAGTTGCAATCCATATGCGAACGCATGAAGGACTATATGTATAAGTTGTTTTTTTGGTTTGTCGATTATTAACACAAACATATTTAATTAATATGTATTATAATTAGAAATTTGTTTTTATAAATAAACACCGCGTTTACACCAATTAAATTCTTGCCGTTATTACCAACCAATAATTTAGTTTGATGTGATTTCACTCTGTATAGTACCGAATATGTGAAACAGTTAGTTTTTAAGTTTATAATACGTGTTGGAAGTAAAACAACAAGATTATATGTAGACTAACAAATCAAATAACTAAAAGGGAATTAAATAAAAATACAAAAATAAATACTAATTGTGACAAATAATTTTATGTAAAAAAATAATTTGGATTAGAAATAAACATAAGCGATTCAATGGTTATTTTCGATCTAATTGTAAATTCTAAATTGTGATTTTGCCTCATATGAATCTATAAGTCTATTTTAAGTTGCAAATCGACTTTTATGCCGTGAAGTAGAAGAAGAATTTTTGTGTACTATTTTACAACTATTATTATATTATATACAGGGTACTTCTAATATTTATTGAAAAATGAATAATTGTTATTTACTATTAATTTATTGTACGATCATATTTTTCAATAAATATTAGAATATAATAATTTTGTGAAAAGTAACATATTTTATATATTTTAAAACAAATTCTCATTGATGAATTTTGTGTTAAATTTAGTCTACAATTTATTGGAAATTTAAACTAAACTAAACAAACAGTTGAATTTGAATTAAGAAAGCAGCTATCATTTGATCAAATTACTATATATTCCCATGAGGAGTATTTTACCAACTGGATTGTTATGAATGTTTGATGGATACCATTATAAATTCCACTGGAATTAACATGACCAAAAACTATGCTCTACTAAAATCAATAGGTTTTTGCAAGAATGAAATTATTCATGATTAAAAACATTCATATGGTTTCTCATTGGTTAATTGATCAAAGCTACCATAATAATATCTGGGAAGAGGGGAAATGCTGTCACAATACTATATTCCTATAATTAAAGTATATCCATAAAAATTTGCTCACGTGATGTATGTCAAAGTATAAATAAAATTCAAAATGGTTGCTTGCGAAGTATCGCGTTTGACATAACTTTGTTTTTTTAATTATTTTATATATAATTATATATAAATATATAATAAATAAAAAATATTAATATTATATGAATAATATAGTTAAATAAAAAAATTTGTGATATAACAACAATTACTAAATGCAAGTTTAGATCGGGTGCAATACATTCTATATGTTTAACCGCAGGAAGAAATAAAAATGATAGACAGCCGGTCAAGTATTTGACTGCAGGTCATACATCTTTGGAAATGAATTTATAAAGATGCAACACAAAGCAATAACATTCCATCTGAAGGTTTTATTGATGTATAAAATTGTAAGTATAAAATTAATAAATTTACCAAAAACAAAACGAAAAGTAAATTATAGTTTCATCACCTATTGTTAACGTAAAAACATTTTTATTTTCAGCTTTTGGTGTCTTCCATGTCAATCAATTATCACCATTTGGCTGCATTATGAACTTTTTAAAGTGTGTTACAAAATACGACATATTAAAAAAAGGTATTTATTAATATTTTTAATTTTGTTTATTTTACTTAAAAAAGAGAAAATCGTAGACATTGATTAATTGTTTGTTTATCAATTTTTTAAGTTGTTTTTATTTTTCGTTTTCCATTTTTGTTGTTCTCTTTTTTTTTTTAGTTTTTTTATTCAAAGGAAGGAAAGAATAATTCGTCAAGCAAATTTTTATTATTTACTTTTTACTTTTTATTTACTTTAT
Organism: Bibio marci; assembly: GCA_910594885.2. NCBI lineage: Eukaryota > Metazoa > Arthropoda > Insecta > Diptera > Bibionidae > Bibio > Bibio marci. The sequence goes on from OU343118.1 coordinate 44,314,098, forward strand.
TTTTGTATTATGAATTTGTGTATATTTTTTTGTGGTTCAATTCTTCGGCAGTGCTTGGAATGGTTTTAATATTTTTTTTTTTTTTATATATGAGATTTATTATTTTATTTATTTATTTTTATTTGTATTTGTTGTTATCTTTCTTTTTTTTCTGTCTGATCCCGACTTGATTATTACATTGACTATATTTTATGAAATCTCAAACATTTTAGTGTAAATCTATATGGTTTTTTATCTTCGGGAAAATTTTCCATATCTTTTATATAAAAACATTAATTTTCTTCATACATATGGAAAATTTAAATTCTAGGAAAACATCTGTGGTCTCTACTGACAAAAAAAAAGAAATTGCGGTGTTAGTTTTCAAAGAAATCCTATAACAAAAATATCATTAAATTTTAATACTATTTTATTAGATTAAAAGTTTTCTATTCCAAATAAATACAAACACACACACACACACACACACACACACACACACACATTATTTATTTTCTAATTGTTTTTCTTTCGACGAGAAATTTCTTCTCATGAAATTCCATATAAAAACATAATTTTTTTTTCATACATATGAAAAACTTTAAATGAAAATTCCGGGAAAACCCGTGAAAATTTCGATGTTCACTAGTGGTAAAATATGTTCCTAATGTTTTAATTGAGATAATTGCAAATTTTCAGATAAATCGGACCATTATTTCGATTTTAAAAAAAAGGCACTGCAAAAGTTATGTCCGAATTTGACCAATTAATGGTACCTATAATTGTCCAAAACGTTAAAAAAACACTTTTTATGTAAGTTTTGGGACATTTCAATGAATTTCAAACACAATGTCGAAAATCGTCTCATAACTTTTGTGGTGACGCAAAAACGGATCCAAATCATGAATTTTTCTGAGATTTTGAGTTTTAGAGCTAGCGCCTTTTCCTTTGGGAATCCAATAGAGGAGGACAAGGAGCACATCTTTCCCCTGGGACCACTTCTGGGAAAATTCAATTGTCGGAGTTATTAAGGGGTGAAATTTCGGTTTTTTTCGGTAAGCCTTACTTTGAGCAATTATTGTGGGAGCATCATAATACTTAGAGACGTGTGTTATAGCTTAAACTACAGGTCATATAGTCTACTATATGGGATAATTAGGATTTTGGAAAATTCCGTTGGGAAACCTGGAAAAATCCCATCGGAAAACATGCGAAAATCGATGTTTTTCGTTGTTCTAGGAAAATCCCCATTTCTCATCGGAAAATTCCAAAATAATTTTTTTCGTAAAGATTAAACCTTCCTTTATGTTTCTGCATCATTAGATTTTAGGATATTTGAGTTTTTCCTAGAGTTCCATCCATCGGAAGAAAGGTCTACATTTTCAATTCCACTCTTTGGGCCGCCATAGCCGGAAAACTGTTGTAGTTGGGAAAAAATGTTCCTCCATAAATTGTAGGCCCAGGTGAGGACTACAACTGGTATTAGTCTTACTAGGAACCATTGGGTATTCCGGGAGTTAGGGGGCCCCAAAAAGTCGGAAAATCGGTACCGTAGAATGGCCATAGCTCCGCTCCCGGAGAGCTCATGGGTCCTGGGCTTGCCTATAAACTGCGCATGGCCGTGCTCTACACTTTGTGAAAAAAATTAATTGGATCGGACGCCATGAGCTTTTTAGTGCCAAATGTTTAATTGACTTTTTTTCAATCTGGAAAAAGCAAAAAAGAAAATCCCTTTTTTCTTTTTCCCTTTTTTTTTTTTTTTTTCTATTTACCTTTTTTTCTATTTACTTTTTTTTCTATTTAATTTTTTTCTATTTACTTTTTTTCATATTTTTTTTCGGATTTTTTTAAAATTGTAAATTCACCGGCGGCCGGAGCCACCTATGTGAATTTTTTTTTTTCATACGACCATTATCGCATTTCGAACCCGCGGTATTCATATCCCATATGAATATTCGCTACACCTCTACCTCATACACCACCAAGCTTATTAATGTTTACATGTCGGTTGCGCTATATAAAGAACAAAAATATTGAATTTATTTATTTGGACAGGGTACCACATGAAAGATGAGACACTTTTTTTCTTTTTTTTTTTTTTTACAGAGTGTCCGTAATAGATGATTTATTTTTTTATTTTTTTTTGTTATTGTTATGATGGTATGGAATTTCGTATATGAAATATTATTTATGTTTTTATTTTGTATTTACCATTTTTTCTATTTTTTTTTCTCAAATCATTTTGTTATCAAAACAGATATTTTATTATAAGTAAATTTTTTTTTTTCTTTTCAGATTTCAATGGACGGAAATTAAAGGTTGGGGAACTATTGATGAACTTAACAAAATAATTAGACAAATATTTTTTTTTTTAAATTAAATTGATTATACATTTAATAAATATGTGTATGTTAAATTATTTATACATTAAAATAAAAATCACAATTAGTGATAATTGGCATATATTTATATAATTTTATATTTATTATTGATATTCTTTTTTATTAATCTTTAAAGGCATCAAAATACTTGATGGTCGTTTAACAATCCATTGTAAAGGAATATGTTTGTTTTTATTAAAGCAATAGTTCTAATAATAAAATGACTCTGCAATGGTTGATAGATTCCGTATGTGATACACTTGGTGTAACACGATTTGTTGATATTAGAAATTTCGTCAAATTCATTTTACTTATGTATATATTTATTTGTAAGTTAATTATATTTTTACTTGTTACTTGTTAATAAATACCTGTATTATCCTATTCCAAACCTATATACAAAATTTCATCGAAATTGGTCAAGAAATGATAACAAAAATGCGTAGCACTACGTATAAATACACCCACCCATACATACAAAATACACTACTACATAATAGGTCAAAAATTGGCAAAAATACACAAAATATACGATTTTTTGTGAATAGTTAGGAGACAATCATATCCACATGATAGTGAAAATATTGTTTAACGTAAATTATTATTATATATTATAACTTTGTTATTGTATTATCTCCCGCCTATCATAAATTTAAATAAAAAAAAATTAAACAATATTTTCACTATCATGTGGTTATGTTTGTCTCTTAACTATTCTCAAAAAATCGGATATTTTGGTAATTTTTCGAATTTTATGGCCTCTTATGTAGTTGTGTATTTTGTATGTATGGGTGGGTGTATGTATACGTAGTGCTATGCATTTCTGTTAAAGGGAATATCTGCATCATTTCTTGACCAATTTCGATGAAATTTTGAATATAGTTTCTCGAAATAGGATTATACATTAATTTCTTGTAATAATTTTCAGTATGCCTTATCAAATTGTATTGAGCATTGAAGTTAATATCGATTTATCTTTACAGTTTGCACATATATAATTAATTTTTACTTATAATTATATATAAATATCTTACTTCTATTATTATATATTATTAATTTTAACCCTTTTAACATGTATTCAAGTAAACATAAATTAATTAACTAAATATTTATGATGACCATCTTAGTAATTACAATACTTTAACAAATTTATTTTAATTTTTTAAATAGAACGAAATCTTATTTTTTAATTTAAATTCAAAATGTTGAGAAATCATTCCCAGGGATCTAAAAAAAAACCATTTGTTGAGCGTTCTATTTAAATAATAAGTTTAAAATGAAAATAGTGAATCAATTTAATGAGGTTCACTTTATAATTAAGGGTTTCTTTGTTATTTATCTATATAATAAGCGTTACATGTAATTGTAATTGTTAAAATTTATAATTATGAAATTAAATTGAATTATAATAAAATGAAGCTATTTTTTAACACTGAAATCTTGGTAGATATTTTAATTTAGCTAATTTCATATTCATTTTTAATGTATAATTTAAGTTCTAATACGAGTATAATATTTAATTGTGATAGTTACAACAATATACAATTACATTTAACATTTAATTCATGCTTAAAGCTAAAACTTATTTTATTTATATCATTATTAAATAATCATTTGTTATATCATCAATTTGATAGAATGGTGCGTTGATAATAAATCATTTAATAATACTCCAATGCCAGAAGTAACATAAGTTTGCCACAATTTAATAATCTAATTACGTGTCGTTTCAATATACGTTTTTTAAATCATCTGCAAATATAGATATGAATTGAGATTATTATTACAGAGAATTTTATTAAAAATAATATTTGATATTACATGTAAACAAAACAAATATAATTTATAATTTGTGGTAATTAATTAAAGACCAACTGCTGAATTATTATGTATTTACATTAGAACTAATTTATCAACTTCGCTGTAATCATATATGTTTTTGATTTTATATTATCTCCACGTGTGGCATAGATTTTTGTTGTAGTTGTCCATCACAAATAGCTGTAAGAAATGCCATACATAAGCTGATTATTTAAATAAATAAAAATTAAACAATATTTTCACTATCATATGGTTATGATTGCCTAATAACTATTCTGAAAAAATCGTATATTTTGGGTTATTTTTCGGATTTTTTGACCTGTTTATTAACAAGTTTCTTTAAAATAAATACCTGGCGCATTTCTATTAATTGTGCAACTAAATATTTTAACATAATATTACATGCATATTGAATATTTCGAAATGTCTAAGCAGTCTAATTGTTTTGTTTTCTATTATGGTACGGATAGATATAAATTTAATTTTATGTTCCAACACTAACCTGATCCATAATTGACACAATTGGTTGGTAAACCATATCTTGACCATATAATAATTCTGATCTCTGCTTGATGTAGCATTACCATATATATTCTTCAGCTATAATATTATAAATTAAATTATTATTATTAATTAATAAGTTACATATTATTGTAAATAATAAATTACCTCTAATCCGATGCATTCAATCCTCATAATATACCATTGATTTAGCACGTTAATTTCAATAATTGGTGATCGGATACCAGAACATTTCGTCTTTCATAATCTATACAAAAGCGAAAGAAAAGCCGGCATATTAGTTAAAAATGAAATGTAAGTAAAATGATATATTTAATACAATTATTTTAAAAGATATTGGTAATTTACCAAATTAAAGGATTCAGAACATATTTTTCAATTTGAATTACCAATTTGTTGTAAAACTGTGCATCATATAATTTTGAAAATATTGGATTTCGAGCCAATAAACATTTGTTCGATCGCTACCGACAACTTCTCCTTCATTAAAATGCATCATCACATACAGAAAAAACCAGTTAAAAATATATTAAAATAGATGGGTTTGGTAGTGTTAATCCAAGCTCACATATTAACAGATTTGGCTCAATCAGATTACCATTCTTCTAACGATGACAAACGAACTTTTAATATAGCACTTTAACAATTTTGAAAAACATAATGAATAGATTCTTTCAATATAGACTTCTTTTTATGATCCATATCTAGAAATTGTCTATCTACGTCTGCATCTTGGAATTTTGTATATTATTGCTTATTAATTGGATACCATTTAACTATAATAAAAAATTTTGTTTGAAAATGCAAAAAGAAAAATATTCTCAAATTGAAACATTTTTATATTTTTAAATTATAATATTTTTCTTACCTTATATTGAATTCTGTGATGCTTACTGATTTTATTAGACAATTACCCATTACGTACTGGATCAATTAATAACTTTGCACGAATACAAATAGTCGTAGCTACATCTTAACTGTATTCAACAAATAAACCACAGCATATTATTCCTTATTATTATCACTGATTGTTCATTTAAAATGATCGCTGACTTATTTGTTTCTCTACTGAAATAATTATTAGTTCATTGCTTCTTTAAAAAAGTCAATAATTCGGTAATGAATTTAAATCAATTTCTTCCAAATTACGTGTATATTGCATTCATTATCAAAATTTTGAAACTGGTTACGGTACTAATAGGCATATATTATTTTCGATTTTCATTACCTCACCAAATCTACTACTAAAATAATCATTGGCTGCAACTGAATCCCTTATTTAACTAAAATATAAATTAAATTTTATTTTTATTTCAAAAATGTTTTTATACATTTTTAGTTTTTTTTTTAGAGGTTATGTTACAAGACACATCTTTTAAAAATACAATCTTAAGATAAATATTATTCCTTTCCAATTGGAAACCGCTAAATCATTAAGAAATATATAATCCATCATTTGAAATGGTATTTTTTATAATTATTTATGATAAATTATAAAAAAATTTCTTTTACATCACTATTTATTCTACTCAAAAAATCGCTTTACTTTAATTTTTTGTTTTTTATTAATCTTATTATTAAAAATAGATGGCTGTTGTTTTTATTTGACGTGACACGTATTTGGATGAACTGGCGCAACTTCGATTGGGTATAGTGAAGTCAATAGAAAAACTATTACAAAAGCTATTTTCATACAAAGACAAACATTTAGTGTAAAAAATGTTACAAAAATTGTTTTATTAAATTTTCAACAAAATCTTCTTTTGAAAATATTTGAATCCGACCAACTACTTAATCGAAAACCCCAATACTAATCCAAAAAAGAGTTTTGTTTATATTCTATTTTTATTTATTAAAACAAGATGAAATTTGAAGCATCATCTGTCTGATTGATTTTTGACAGTCGTCCTGTATTTATTTGTCAAAGTTGGTTGTACACAGTTGATGTCACCATTGGTATCCATCCGTCCATACCCTCCATACCCTATATTTGTACCATATGATCAACTCAGAAGTCAAAACTCGGTAAAATCAGTATTAATTTGTACTGTGTTGTGTGTAAGTTCTAAATCGTACGTGTATAAACTGTACATTAGAACTACTTCCCTGACATTAAAATAAAATTATTAATAATTGATTCGTTTCGTAATTTAGATTATCTTATTTTTGTGATCGAATTGAAAGAAGTAAATAGATCAATTGGATTTTCTGAGTAAAACAAATTTGTATTCTTTAGTTTTAATAACTGTATAAAACCTACAGTTTGTTGTAATTTCAGTAATTTGTTATTAATTTAATTCAATAATTTCATTGTAAAATTGTAATAATCATAATTAATTAATTGTTTGTAGAATAGGTTGAGTTAATCAAAAGCAACGTTTGTTTATAATATATTGTGAAACATTTATTTTCTATTGAAATAAATTTGTTAATATAATTGCACTGATTTACATAATAAATAATGAGTTCTTGTCGTACTTGTATGTGTACAATTTCATCAAAATTAAAACCGTTGTTTACCACACCAAATATTTCGGATTTATTGCAGTCTTTAACAAACCTTCAAATATCAAAAAACGATGGATTACCAACAACAATATGTTTGGATTGCATTGAAAAAATACGACAATTTAATGTGTTTAAAGTTCAATGTATTCGATCAGATAAACTATTTAAACTAAAAAGGAATAAATCCACAAAAATAGGCAACTCTGAAAATAATTCAGTTTTGGATTTGGATTTGATTAAATTTGAATCAATAAAAGTAGAAACAATTCAAAGTATTAAAATAGAGGCTGACGACGACAATGAAATAAATGCATTTGATGAAGATTCTACAAAAAGATTATTATCAATAAAAAATTGTGAAGATGTTCGTCCTGAACCTGAATGTATTTTAAAAGAATATAAAAGTTCAGAAGATGAAGGAAGTAATGATAATAATAGCAATAAAATGGACGATGATGAAAGTGCTGGAGAAGATGTTGATAAAAATGTGCTTATTACAAATACGATTGTTAAAAAAGTACAGCGATTTCCAAAACGTACAAAACCAAAAAACCTAGAAAAAGTTGAATACAAAAAGTAAACATATTTATATTTAATTGTTTAAAATTTTAAACTACATTTAAATTAATCTTTTATTTTCAGTAAGGAAGTAGAATATCCTTTTACATGTAATATTTGTAATCGTGGATTTTTATATCAGGAAAAATTTGATGGACATTTAAGAGAACACGAAGGGAAAAGGGTATAATGATTATTTGTCTAATATCTATAATACATGATATAAAATTAAAACAAATTTGTTTATTTTTAAAGGCAGCCGTATGTGATATTTGTAATAATGAATATACGGAGTTTTCTAGTCTTTTGCAACATGTGAGAAGTGAACACAAAGATGATGTAAACGTGAAGTATAAATGCGATTGTGGTAAAATATTTATATATGAGGTTGCATTTAAAGCACATAAATTAACACATACCGCACGTCCTCGAGAACGACGCAATAACTTGTATGTTTGCGAAAGGTGTGGAAAATCATTTGGTGATTCTGGCAAAATAAAAGTAATTAAATATTTTATAATTGGTGTGGCACACATATTTAGATAGCACAATACCGTATTGTATATAAAAGAATCGGCTTCGGAATACAATATCCCGTTACAGATAATTTATCCAATAATAACCAATGTTGTAGAGTAAAGAATGTAATCAATATAGTGAAAAATAATATCTTAATTCCAATATTTCTATGTTCAAATCATTGCTAAATATTGAAATATATATGATATACGAGTCTTTATCGCGACAATTATTATTTTGACAATCTTAAAACCAAAACAACGCAAAATGTTTATATTATTTTGTTTTTTAAGAATATCTCAAATTAATGTAACTTTTTATTTGTATTTTTATTTAACACGTTCGCTGCCAAGCGATATTTTCAAAAACTAGTCCACCACATCAACTATTTTAATTTAATTTCTACGAATTAACTCGTAACTAAGTAAGCAACTTCGACATTCTCGTAGTCGGCAGTGATTGTTTTAATATTATTTACAGAGGATATATAGAAAATTTATTAAATAGTTTGAACATTTTAAGGAAATATTTTTAAAAGCCAAATCATCAAAATTTTAATATATTCATCATTCATCTGCAACGAAAATATCTTTATACTATATTGTTACATTATATATTTATGCTATTAACCACGTAATAAATTTAGAAAATCAAACTTTAGAAGCAATGAAAATAAACATTTATATATGATATGATTCAATTTTTAACTAGGAATAGAACAACATATCCAATTGGAAAATTTATTTAAAATTTTAATTATGATTCATATTTTTCAGAAACATTTATTAGTACATACAACGGATACACCATTTGCTTGTGATCAATGTGGTAAACAATATAAATCAGAATATCGCTTAAAGACACATCAATTTCGACATAAAAATATTCGCAATTTTAAATGTACAATTTGTGAGAAATCTTTTATAACACGACCAGAATTACGAATTCACATGAATAGTCACAACAGTGAATCAAACTTTGATTGTATATTGTGTGGTAAAATGTTTCGACAAAAATCTCAAGTTGCAATCCATATGCGAACGCATGAAGGACTATATGTATAAATTGTTTTTTTGGTTTGTCGATTATTAACACAAACATATTTAATTAATATGTATTATAATTAGAAATTTGTTTTTATAAATAAACACCGCGTTTACACCAATTAAATTCTTGCCGTTATTACCAACCAATAATTTAGTTTGATGTGATTTCACTCTGTATAGTACCGAATATGTGAAACAGTTAGTTTTTAAGTTTATAATACGTGTTGTAAATAAAACAACAAAATTATATGTAGACTAACAAATCAAATAACTAAAAGGGAATTAAATAAAAATACAAAAATAAATACTAATTATGACAAACAATTTTATGTAAAAAAATAATTTGTATTAGAAATAAAAACAAGCGATTCAATGGTAATCTTCGATCTAATTGTAAGTTCTAAATTGTGATTTTGCCTCATATGAATCTATAAGTCTATTTTAAGTTGCATATCGACTCTTATGCCGTGAAGTAGAAAAAGAATAATGGTTCTTTCATATTTGCAACATTTTACATTTAGCATTTATCAATATAATGTTTATATATAAAAAGTTATAGAGTAGAATATTTAACTTTATAATAAATGAAAGTTTATTTCGATGTGTTTGTTGCTAACTTTTCTAAAATTTAAATGTATATTTTGTGTAAGTATATTTGTATATTTAAAAAAATATGTATTCAAGAATAATTTTTTCACCTGCGTAGTTTGAAATCTCTATCTGTGTCCAATTTCTTTCGATTTCGAATATTTCGAAATCCCATTTGTGTATTGTTTGAATTGTATCAAACAAAAGTTGCTGACATTACTGGCGGTATTTTGATTGTTTTGCTAATTTTCTATTTTGTTGAACAACGATATCAATTTTGTGTACTACTTAAAAGTATAAATATTATTAATTTTGTTAGTGGAGTGCTCTACTATGGCTATGTGCTAGCGCTAATAATGACATAAAAAATTATGAATTTTTGTCGTGCTTGCATGTGTACAATTTCATCAAAATTACATCCATTGTTTACTACACAAAATATTTCGGATTTATTGCAGTCTTTAACAAACCTTCAAATATCAAAAAACGATGGATTACCAACAACAATATGTTTGGATTGCATTGAAAAAATACGACAATTTAATGTGTTTAAAGTTCAATGTATTCGATCAGATAAACTATTTAAACTAAAAAGGAATAAATCCACAAAAATAGGCAACTCTGAAAATAATTCAGTTTTGGATTTGGATTTGATTAAATTTGAATCAATAAAAGTAGAAACAATTCAAAGTATTAAAACAGAGACTGACGAAAACAATGAAAAAAATGCATCTGATGAAGATTCTGGTACACGATTCATGTCAGTAAAATATTGTGAAGATGTTCGTACTGAGTCTGATTGCATTTTAAAAGAATATAAGAGTTCCGATGATGATGATGATGATAACAGCAATAAAATAGTTCATGATAAAAGTGTTGGAAAAAAAGATATTGTAAATGTGATTACGGAAAATAAGGTTAGTAAAAAAATACAACGATTTCCAAAACGTATTATTCCTAAGAAGCTAGAAAAATCAAAATATAAAAAGTAAGCCATTACGAGTAATTTTAAATATTTATAATAATCTAAAACCTTGATCATTTTTTTTTTGGTTTTTATTTTTCCTTGTTTAGAAAAGAACCAGAAAAATTTCCATTTACATGTAATATTTGTAATCGTGGATTTTCATATCCGGAAAGGTATGAAGGACATTTAAGAGAACATGAAGGCAAACGGGTATGTTAATGTCCAAATATTTAAAATTACTTCATTAGTACAAAATTAATAAAGTTTTTGTATATTTTTGAAGGCAGCTGTTTGTGAAATTTGTAATAATGAATATACGAATTGGTCATATCTTTTCGTTCATATGAAGCGAGAACACAAAGATGATATAAAATATAAATGTGATTGTGGTAAATTATTTATGTATGAAAGTGGTTTAATAGCACACAAATTAACACATAATCGTCATGAACGTAATAATCTGTATGTGTGTGAAAATTGTGGAAAATCGTTTAAAGATTCTTATCAATTGAAGGTAAATAATATTAATAACATTGTAATGTCTCAACGCCAGTTGAACGTGTTAATCATTTTTAAGATCAACTTATTAAATGATTCTTAAACGTATTGAGTTAAAACGTTTGACCATAATATCCTTGAGACATTCTACCTATTATGCCATTCGTATAATTGCTATAACAATAACAACTACACTTTTTTTTTATAGAAACATTTATTAGTGCATACTGTGGAAACACCATTTGCTTGTGATCAATGTGATAAACAATTTAAAAGTGGATATCGTTTACGAACACATCAATTTCGACATAAAAATATACGTAAATTTATATGCAAAATTTGTGGAAAATCATTTATAACAAGTCCGGAATTACGAGTTCATGCTCAAAGTCACTGCAGTGAATCAAACTTCGATTGTAAATTATGTGGAAAAATGTTTCGACAAAAATCTCAAGTTACAATGCATATGCGAACACATGAAGGATTATAATTAGTTATTTTTTTTGAATAATTTACAATTTAATTTAAATGAATTCCAAAAATTAATAAATAATTTTTATTAAGTTTTTTTACAAATTAGCATACAAAACAATAAATTTTCATTTACGAATGGAAATGGAATGGAAGTTACGATTCTACGTATTTTATTTCATGATTGGAATAAACAAATAAAGTGATAATACTTCTTTTTAAATGCAACAGTTTATATTTTACAATATAAAAATTGAGAACTAGACGACTCAAATTAAAATTATAATATTGTATATAAAACACCAAAATGTGAACAAATAATTTTGTGTACGTTTAAAAATGGAGTCCCTGAACTATACAATCCTTTCAATTCAATTAGTTGTCCTGTGTTTAATTCCATCGTTTTGGAATATTATTTCTAACGAAAATTTTATTCTACTTTATAATAACAAATTTCTTATAATGAGACGAACTAAATAAATAAATACACACATTCAATATACTTTTTGTAAAATGTATGAAAATAATGTAATATATACCGAATTCGTTCCGGCCATGTAACTAGTTGTTATGTGTGTGAATAAATTTTATTCTATTTGGGAATATATTTTATAGATTCTATTAAATATTTTCGGTCCATGCGATACAGCCATAAACGTCAAAACAGGCATATTTAAAAATATATTTCATTGATGTCTCAAATGAAATGGCATGCATGAATTAAATTGAAGTGGGTATAATTTGCTATGTCTATGACCTGTGGGCATAGGATAGATATAATATTATATTTAATATTTTGATTGATACTGTGGGCGAGGATTAAAACAAAAATATTTTTTATTTTCTGAATTGAAGTGCTTTACTATCGCTTCGCTAAGTGCTAGTGCTCTAATAATCACATTAAAAATGAATATTTGTCGTGCTTGCATGTGCACAATTTCATCAAAATTAAAGCCATTATTTACTACACAAAATATTTCGCATTTATTGCAGTCTTTAACAAACCTTCAAATATCAAAAAACGATGGATTACCAACAACAATATGTTTGGATTGCATTGAAAAAATACGACAATTTAATGTGTTTAAAGTTCAATGTATACGATCAGAAACACATTTTAAGCTAAAATTAAATAAATCTGCAAAAATAGACCATACAGACGCAAGCACCAATTCAGTTTTGGAATTGGATTCGATTAAATTTGAATCAATAAATATAGGAACAAATGACTGTATCAAAATAGAGGCCGAAGATATAGAAATAAATACATTTGATGAAGTTTCTGATACACAATTAATAACAAACATAAATTGTGAAGATGTTCGTCCTGAACCTGAATGTGTTTTAAAAGAATATAAGAGTTCCGATGATGATGATGATGATAACAGCAACAAAATAGTTCATGATAAAAGTGTTGGAAAAAAAGATATTGTAAATGTGATTACGGAAAATACGGTTAGTAAAAAAATACAACGATTTCCAAAACGTATTATTCCTAAGAAGCTAGAAAAATCAAAATATAAAAAGTAAGCCATTACGAGTAATTTTAAATATTTATAATAATCTAAAACCTTGATCATTTTTTTTTCGTTTTTATTTTTCCTTGTTTAGAAAAGAACCAGAAAAATTTCCATTTACATGTAATATTTGTAATCGTGGATTTTCATATCCGGAAAGGTATGAAGGACATTTAAGAGAACATGAAGGCAAACGGGTATGTTAATGTCCAAATATTTAAAATTACTTCATTAGTACAAAATTAATAAAGTTTTTGTATATTTTTGAAGGCAGCTGTTTGTGAAATTTGTAATAATGAATATACGAATTGGTCATATCTTTTCGTTCATATGAAGCGAGAACACAAAGATGATATAAAATATAAATGCGATTGTGGTAAATTATTTATGTATGAAAGTGGTTTAATGGCGCACAAGTTAACACATAATCGTCATGAACGTAATAATCTGTATGTGTGTGAAAATTGTGGAAAATCGTTTAAAGATTCTTATCAATTGAAGGTAAATAATATTAATTACATTGTAATGTCTCAACGCCAGTTGAACGTGTTAATCATTTTTAAGATCAACTTATTAAATGATTCTTAAACGTATTGAGTTAAAACGTTTGACCATATAATAATAATATCCAAGAGACATTCTACCTATTATGCCATTCGTATAATTACTATAACAATAACAACTACACTTCTTTTTTATAGAAACATTTATTAGTGCATACTGTGGAAACACCATTTGCTTGTGATCAATGTGATAAACAATTTAAAAGTGAATATAGTTTACGAACACATCAATTTCGACATAAAAATATACGTAAATTTATATGCAAAATTTGTGAAAAATCATTTATAACAAGTAAAGAATTAAGAGTTCACGTTAAAAGTCACAGCAGTGAATCAAATTTCGATTGTAAATTATGTGGTAAAATGTTTCGACAGAAATCTCAAGTTACAATGCATATGCGAACACATGAAGGATTGTAATAATTAATACAAATATATATGCAGACAATATGTTTACATAAATGAAACTAAAATATAATGGAACATATTTTCCTCAAAGGACAATTTAATCATAATGTTCGTCACTTAAGTTTAATAGATCTTTTGTTCTGTGTCCTAAAGAATTATTTGTCAATAATTTTCAATAGATATAATGTTTGGTCATGTTTTAATTGATGGTGTCTTCTTGGACAACGTTAGCCAATATTATATCAAACTTTGCCAAAATATCGAAATATCTTGATTTGGTATATTCTTAGCGTTTATTTATTTTATAACGTGTGTGTGTAATTTTTACAGATGATTTTCACAAGATTTATTATTTGTTGTTGAATTCGTTTGTTAAATTGTTCATTTTATTTCAATAGTTATAAGCGATATTCCAAGTCATATAAACACTGTAATTGTAAATTTTATGAATAAGTAACTTATAGCAAAGTACTTCTCTGGCAAACAACCAGCTCTACAAATACTGAACGAACAGTTTATTATTCATAAATCTTTTTTATAAACAAAGAAGCATTTATTACTAAATAAATATCATTAAAATAGTTTATGATAAATAAAAAAAACATACCTATATTTTTTTTATAGGAATTCGATCATTTTAGTTTTCTCTTCCGACTCATAGTTGTAATATAATTTTAAAATATACATCATTATATATTATTTGTTAAAAAGTTAAAATATGCGTTTATGATAAAACATTATAATTATAATTAATTCTTAAAATTTGTATTATTTGTATTTGTAAATTAAAATTCAATTCTTGGTTAGGGCTTGACTTTAGAGGAAAGATTTTTAGAACTTTAATTGCAAATGAACGTGATTTTTACAAAACGGTATAGAAAAAACAACAAATTTTTTTATATTTCAATAAAATGTTAATTTAACCTATTTAAAATTTTAATTATTATATTTATTCGATTTTTCACTAAAATTTGTTATTTTTAAATACATCTGCAAACATCTAATCTAAACACAATAGTTTACTTTAATGTCTCAACACACTTTTTCAATAATTATAAAAAAGAATTTTTAATAACCATTCAGCATGAATACACATGTGTTTTTAATTTCACGACAATCTATTAAATATATTTAATTATATTAATTATAACTAATTCGCGATGCAAATTTTGTTTATTTTACTTTTCTTTGATTAATATAAAATCTAATGATGAGCTTTACAAAAAAAAAAAGTGCAGTAGGCACTTCCTTCCGTACCGTAACTTAACAAAAAATATAGAAATGCAAATCTATGTTGGATGAATATCTATAGTGCGGAAAAGCCACATTTGTATGATCGAAAAAAATTCTTCATTTTAAATATATACAGTTTAATCCTTGGCCGCACTATTGATATACACTCACTCTGATCTATAGTTTAGCTAGACAGTCATCATAGCTGCGCACCAATGATTTAATAACACTAGAGAGGAATTCAAAGCAAACACGCGGCATGAAATGTATAATAATGACATGCATGCATTGAATTGAGTTAGGAGAGGGTAGAAAAGATTTTGCTAAACCTGTGGCTGTCGTCTGTGGGCGTAGGAATAATGTTATTTCAATGGTAGATCTAGATGTTAGTTTATTTTATTAAAATTTGAAACCATTGATATTGATAAAGCACCCGCACGAGAACAATTTTTTAATTTACTAATTATTAAAATTTAGTTACATTATATATAAAAATTATGGATTTTTGTCGTACATGTATGTGTACAATTTCATCAAAATTACATCCATTGTTTACTACACAAAATATTTCAGATTTGTTACAATCTTTAACAAACCTTCAAATATCAAAAAACGATGGATTACCAACAACAATATGTTTGGATTGCATTGAAAAAATACGACAATTTAATGTGTTTAAAATTCAATGTATACGATCAGATACACATTTTAAGCTAAAATTAAATAAATCTGCAAAAATAGACCATACAGACTCTAGCACCAATTCAGTTTTGGAATTGGATTCGATTAAATTTGAATCAATAAATATAGAAACAAATGATTGTATCAAAATAGAGACCGAAGATATAGAAATAAATACATTTGATGAAGTTTCTGATCAACAATTAATAACAAACATAAATTGTGAAGATGTTCGTCCTGAACCTGAATGTATTTTAAAAGAATATCAGAGTTCAGATGATGACGATGATGATAACAGCAATAAAATAGTTCATGATAAACGTGTTGAAAAAAAAGATATTGTAAATGTAATTACAGAAAATTCGGTTAGTAAAAGAATTCAACGATTTCCAAAACGTAATATTCCTAAGAAGCTAGAAAAATCAAAATATAAAAAGTAAGCCATTACGAGTTATTTTAAATATTTATAAAAATCTAAAACCTTGATCATTTTTTTTTGTTTTTATTTTTCCTTGTTTAGAAAAGAACCAGAAAAATTTCCATTTACATGTAATATTTGTAATCGTGGATTTTCATATCCGGAAAGGTATGAAGGCCATTTAAGAGAACATGAAGGCAAAAGAGTAAGTTTAATTATTTAAAACTAATATATTATTAAACGGTAAGAAAATTAATCCAAATATATTTATATTTTTAAAGGCAGCTGTTTGTGAAATTTGTAGTAATGAATATACGGATTGGTCTAATCTTTTGAAACATATGAGACGTGAACATAAAGATGATATGAAATATAAATGTGATTGTGGTAAAATATTTATGTATGAAAGTGGTTTAATGGCACATAAATTAACACATAGTAGACAACGTAGTACAAAATTGTACGTTTGTGAAAATTGTGGAAAATCATTTAGGGATTCATTTCAATTAAAAGTAAATATTTATACATATTTTTTTTTACATATTGATAATGTTTCAGAGTCGTAAGTTTTATTCGTTTTTAATAGAGATTTCTTAGATAAAATATGATGCTCTTGAGACATGTTCACATTTATACAATTATACATTTCTTACAAAATTAACATGTACATTTTTTTACAGAAACATTCCGTAGTACATACAACGGAAACACCATTTGCTTGTGATCAATGTGATAAACAATTTAAAAGTGAATATCGTTTACGAACGCATCAATTTCGACATAAAAATATACGTAAATTTAAATGTATTATTTGTGGAAAATCATTTATAACAAGTCCGGAATTACGAGTTCATGTTCAAAGTCATAGCAGTGAATCAAATTTTGATTGTAAATTATGTGGCAAAATGTTTCGACAAAAATCTCAAGTTACAATGCATATGCGAACACATGAAGGATTATAATTAGTTCATTTATGTGAATAATGAACAATATGAATTATGAATTAGATTTCACAAATGAAATATAGAATTTAATGATTATAATTTCATTAAAAATTAATGATTTGAAGAATTTTTCAGATTTAATAAACTATTTTAATACAAAAGATCAATAATTATTTTTCAATTGGTAACGTCACTAAGAAGTGTATACGTATACATGGTATTACGTGTTTTGCCGTTTCCCAATTTTGTCTGTCGAGTTTCACTTTTTTTATTATATATATCGTATATACACGTATCTGTATTTATATACATCATCACCATATGCACTACTGCCATTGTCGAAATTAAATATTCATTAGATTAATTCTATTCTTTCTATATCATTCCATACCTAATTACCTAGTTTAAAATGTGAGTGATATTAGGTAATACGACACATGTTTCAACAACTTTCACACGGGACCTGATATGCATTCTCGACTTTACGTCTTGCTTCATTATTATTGTGATGTTTGTTCGTTTAGTCTGGTGACGTTAACACCATGGAACACAAGTGTAATAATGCTCTGAAAATCCCATCGATTCTGATAAGTTCTGTGTTGCCAACACAAAGTTTTTTTCACATACATCACCACTTGTTTATTTGGTGTAGCTGTTTGAATAAAGTGTAACACTGATTTGTGGATTCTGTGTTAAAAATCTACACAGTCTATCAATGATGGTGTAAATTTATTTTAGGTAGGTAATATATGATGTAGTGATTGAAAAATGATAGACATAAAACGATCATGGGAATTTGCATTGCGTAAATTTTAAGTTTTTTTTTATTACATTATAAATATATTTCCTTATATTTTTTATATTTTACAATTAATTTAATATTAAGTTTTTAAAATTTACGCAATGCAAATTTTTATGCCATTTTTCTCCATCACAGAAGCATATATTTAGAGAGAAAATGAGAAAGCATAAGTTTTGTAAAAGTGGTATATTAACTATAATTTTGTAAGAAGACATATTCGGCAGCAGAAATATCTTTCTAATTGTAAATTATTTAAACGTTTGGTACTATTTAATTAAATAAAAGTTATTTAATATAATTAAAGTTATTTAATTTAATAAAAGTTATTTGATATATTTAAATAGGTGTATAATGAATTTTTGTCGTGCTTGCATGTGTGAAATTTCATCAAAATTACAGCCATTGTTTAATACACAAAATGTTCCTGATTTATTTCAGTCTTTAACAAATCTGAAAATATCTCGAAACGACGGATTACCGTCAAAAATTTGTTTAGATTGTATAGAAAAACTAAGACAATATAATGTTTTCAAAATTCAGTGTATTCGATCACATACATTATTTAAATTAAAACTAAAGTCAAATAAATCAACAAAAAAAGACCATCATCCGAAAACTAATTCGGTTTTGGATTTGGATTCAATTAAATTTGAATCAATAAAATTAGAAACCATTCAAAACATTAAAATAGAGGCCGATGAAAATGATAAAATTGAATTTTCAGATGAAAAATTAATAATAAACCATGCTGGTGATTCCGAAGATATTGGTTCCGAACCAGAATGTATATTAAAAGAATATAAAAGTACAGATGATGAAGGAATTACGGACGATAAAAATCACAATAATAGCAATAAAGTAGACATTGATGCAAATGTTGGTGAAGTAGTTGAAAAAAATGTAATTATAACAAAATCACCAGCAGTTACAGTACTTAAGAAAGTACAACGATTTCCAAAACGTATTATTCTTAAAAAACTGGAAAAAGTTGAATATAAAAAGTAAGTAATTAAAAACTATTCAAAATATTTATATTCATGTTATGTATTTATTATTTTTCAGAAAAGAACCAGAAAAATTTCCATTTACATGCACTATTTGCAATCGTGGATTTTCTTATCAGGAAAGATACGAAGGCCATTTAAGAGAACATGAAGGCAAAAGAGTATGTTTATTTATTTAAAACTAATTAAATAAATAATTAAATATTATTAATGGTAAGAAAATTAATCCAAATATATTAATATTTTTAAAGGCAGCCGTTTGTGAGATTTGTGGAAATGAATATACCGAATGGTCTAATCTTTTGAAACATATGAGACGAGAACATAATGATGATATGAAATATAAATGCGATTGTGGTAAAATCTTTATGTACGAAAGTGGTTTAATAGCACATAAACTAACACATAGTGGACAACGTAGTACAAAATTGTATGTTTGTGAAAATTGTGGAAAATCATTTAAAGATTCTTATGCATTAAAAGTAATTAAATAAATTTATAAGACAAGTTTTGGTATCTCAAAGATTATTCGTTTAACTATTATAACTTTGGAAAATATAATTTTTCCGCTCTTACACAATGTTTGTAAATTTGTAATACAAAATGTACAATGTTAACTATTTTTCAATTACAGAAGCATTCCGTAGTACATAAATCGGAAACACCATTTGCTTGTGATGAATGTGCTAAACAATTTAAGAGTGAGTACCGTTTACGGAGGCATCAATTTCGACATAAAAATATTCGTAAATTTATATGTACAATATGTGGAAAATCATTTATAACACGTCCGGAATTACGAGTTCATGTTCAAAGTCATAGCAGTGAATCAAAATTCGATTGTAAATTATGTGGTAAATTGTTTCGACAAAAATCTCAAGTAACGATGCATATGCGAACACATGAAGGCTTATAATGTGCAATTGAATAATTAAGGAAAACATCAAATTAATATAAATATGTTATTTTAAAATATGACAGTTTTCATAAATGAAATTAAAAACATACATCATTTTTTTTTTCTTCAAAAAATAAGAATTGCATAGCATATTTTACATTCACAATTAAACATGTTGTATGGAACTTCTATCTTTCTTCAAAAGACTACTAAAGAAGTAATATCTGATACTCTTTATACAAAAAAAAGTGTTTTCCCTGTATTTTTAATTAATAAATCATGAGAACATCGGCAGAGGCAATACCGGCAATACCTGAAAAATAACTAATTATTTGATTGAACTGAAATTAAAATTCAAGTAAAAACCTAAAACCTAAATATTCTGAAGTGAATTATTAACGAATTGTGATTGATTTATTGATTTCTCTTTATTTTCTCGCCACTCCTAGCAACGTTGATCATGCCCATGAGTGTATGATCGATTCGCTATAAAGATTTTTTCCTAACACAGGTATGGTGGTGGATAATCATTTTTTGAAAATGTGTATTTTTGCTTTTGCCGGTAAAACATAAATACGCGATGCCCACACATAGTAACTGTCATCGTAGTTTAGACTCACATTTAGACTAGTGACGTTAATTGTAATAATCAACTTTTACTACATTTATGTATTCTCATTTTCTCTCTAAATATATGCTTCTGTGATGGAGAAAAATGCCATAAAAATTTGCATTGCGTAAATTTTAAAAGCTTTTTTATTACGTTATAAATAAATTTCCTTATATTTTTTATATTTTACAATTAATTTAATATTAAGCTTTTAAAATTTACGCAATGCAAATTTTTATGGCATTTTTCTCCATCACAGAAACATATATTTAGAGAGAAAATGAGAAAGCATAAGTTTCGTAGAAGTGGTATTTTAACTATAATTTTGTAAAAAGGCATATTCGGTAGCAGATTAATTGTAATTACTAATTGTAAATTATTTAAACGTTTGGTACTATTTAATTAAATAAAAGTTATTTACCAACTTGACTGTAATGAATGTTTGGTAGATACAAGAAGCTCCACATGGAGTAATATGACTTGATTTTAATATATATACTCGTACAGAATATAAATTATAAGTATATATTAATTAAAAAAATAAATATAAGCATTCGTAGTAAATTTAAAAACAATTCTCACCCACACGTTCCATCAGGACATCATAAAATAGTAATATTCACTATAAAAACTATATAACTACACATAATTTTATTGATCTGATTTTATATTAAAGAAAAAAAAACACAATTTTCAGTTTACACCGATTTTATTAGGATAGAAATTTTAATAATTATGTAGTCTATAACACATACTTTTAATTCAACACAACATTATTAATTATTATTATTTTAATTAACTTTAATTATTTAATGAAGTAAACATTTGTTTTCTACTAATTGTTCTAAAATTTAACAATTGATACCCGTAATTATATGCGATTTAAATTAATACAATATCCATAATTTATAATGCGTTTTTATTATTACAGCGAATGACAACCGGAAATGTTTTTAATTTGACATTTAGAATCATGACAGTTTTTTTTTTTTATTACATTAGTCGATTAATAACTATTTTTGTCTTCTCTTTTTTGGTAAATTATTTGTAATTTAATTTTTGTTTTTATTTTTGATTTTTCTTACCCTATTAATAAATCATTTTTATCATGAAAATTTGGTTTGAAATTAATTAAATGATAATATTAATTGTAATGTGAAATAAAATTAATAAGTTAGTTAATAATAATTATTGTAATAATAATAATAATAATAATAATAATAATAATAATAATATCAATTGCAAGTATTCATGTAATATATTAAAATATTAATTGTCTTGTTTTGAATGTAATTGAAAGAAACAAATTGACAAATATAAATAATAATAGTATCAATAAAAATACTATGCATCGAATGTAAACGATCGGTATAATTCTTCATATGCTAATGTGTTTATTATTGTTTCTGATAATTAGAAAGAAAATGCGTTGAACAAACAATCAATTATTGGTAGAATATGTAGAAAATGCACACGTGTTTCACAAATATATTCTCTTAACAACAAATACCACATACAAAAATTACACCAACCAATATAGACACTAGTTTGATTGACACGATGACACGAAGATTTAATATTACTAAAAATAATAACATTATGTGAATTTTTGCATGTAAATATGTAATAACAAAGTTTCTTATATAATTTTTACAAACTATAATTTTTAAATTCCAAATTATAATATATAAATTAACAATTTTAATTTCTATTTTAAAAAATAGTACTTATTTTTTTAACACACTCGTATTTTATTACAAATACGTCATATGTATTATTTCTACAAGTATTTTTTAAAATGTATAAACACCTAAACATTTTAATATCTGGCCACTGAATTGGATCACAAGAGATTTGGTATTTTTTCTATCAATTATACTTGTATCAATTATATTATAATTGAAATAAAATTACAGAAATTTTTCCTTTATGCCACATTGCACCTGAATTATCAGTACTATAAATAAATTTCATTGCTTTTCTCAAAATATTGAGAGAAAATATTGATGGTTTAACTGATTTACGAAAAATTAACGAAAACATTAAAAAAATACTGAACTTTCCATATAGCTGAAAAGCATCAAATTGTTGACTTTTGGACGGCCAATGAATTTTCTATGAAAATATAATTCTATGTAGTAGACACTAAAATGTCGATACGTAAACAAAACATAGGCATAGGCATCTCAAAAATATATAAATTTCTTCAACAGTAAAGAAATATTCCTTATGTGAGACCAAAATTCAGTGGGCCGATACTATTATTTACTTGTTTATAATTAAATTTAATTATTTTGTTACTAATTTATGTAATGATGAATGATAACCAACCAAAAAAAAAAATAAGAATTAAATTATTATAAATTTTGTGAACTAGAAAAATTGTGTTTTTCTTAATTCAAACATTATTTTATAATTATTCAAAAAAAAAAAAAAAAACAAAAAATGAAGTAAAAATGATTAAATTATTAATTAAATATTAGGACACAGCACACACCACACAAGTTGAGTCAGTCAATAAATTTTAAATTTAAAAATTTGCTTATTTCTTTTCATTGACAAGTAAATACAATTTTATGCTATACGTAAAATTTCTTATAAGTTAAAATGTACACGTATACACTACTTTTAGTGTATATTTATAAATTTAAGGTTTATTGGCTGGCTCAAATTGTGTGTGCCTTTATTACTACTGTTAGTTTTATTATTATTATTATTATTATTATTATTATTATTATTATTATTGTTATTATTATTATTATTATTATTATTATTATTATTATTATTATTATTATTATTATTATTATTATTATTATTATTATTATTATTATTATTATTATTTCTATCTTATTGTTACTCTTGTTGATTTTATCTATGTATATATCATCAAATAGGAATATCACTAAGAACAATGTTTTAATTGTTAATATTTTGTATCAAACGTTAATTGATTCCTTTCTACTTTTGGTGTATTTAATATTGAATTAATTTCATCATTTTTATCATTATTATCTAAAACAAGAGAAAAATATGATATTATAGGATTGTTAAATACAAAAAAAAAAAGGCTGCTTCGTCTAGTAATTTAAAATACTAGAAAAACAATACACACTATGATCAAAATTTGGGGAAAAATTCTTAAGACACTTCTCTTTGATAGAATGTTGGAATGGTATGGTTTAAAAAGTCTAATTTGAATGTTCCAGGTGTCGTGTGAAAGGGCTAATTTGAATGTAGACATAATTTTTGGTGAACTAGAACTACTAGACATAATTAGAAATTAAATTTATATATTTATTAAAATATGTTTCAGCACGTTATCTGCAACCGATATTAAAATATTCTGCCATAATGTTTAAAATTGGACACTTATAATCAATAAATAAAATAAAAACAAATAACTCACCATAATTTACTTCATGGCTGTTATTTGATGATGACATATTATCATTTAAAAACTCTGCCAATTCAAAATTATTAAATGGTTGTTGATATGATATAAGTTCTGAACCGGATGCTCCATTTTCATCTAAAATAAACAAATTATATTCTATAAAATCACTGATTAATATGAAAGTAAAAATTCTATTTATTGTTTTGTTTTTTTTTATAAGATACCTTCCGATTTTTTATGTGAAAAATTAGTATCCGCAGTTAAATTGTACGTTGGTGGTAAAACATCTAGTTCACCAAAAAGCTACAAATATAAAATGAATACAAACGAAAAATTTAATTTATTAATTAATTGAAAAATTTGTAATATTTATATATGTTAAAATTGTCCATAAATATTTTAATTGTATTTGTTAATAATTTATAAACAATGCAATAATTTCTAACCTTTGAAAACATTTCAGAATCAAATGTAGGTGATATATATAAACTTTTTGCTGTTGATAATCCAGGTAAAGTCTGCAAAAATAATATTATAAATTTGGAGGACATATTTTTGAGTCATCAAGACATATATTATTTATGTATTTTATAGTTTGATTAATGTTTTAAATATTTATAAACATAAATTATAATGCGATTAAAATAATATAGGAATAATTAAAATATTTAGGACAAACAATTTTTTTGTTTCTAAAACGATGTTTATATTCTTTATACCTACATTCAATAATGAATTTGAATCCAATGATATATCTTCAGTGCGAAACAAATCTTTAATTGAATCCAAATCACTTTGTACGCTGTCTAAATGTTGTGATATATCTTCACTGCAATAAAAGATATTATGTATATGTTTGTAATAATAATACATGTATTAAAAAAGATAAAATCTTGAATAGTTTATTTACAAAATATGTGTACACCCATTAAAATTGTTAAGATAATAATTTCATGATCTCATCTTTCTAGCAGGATAATTGTAAACGACAGTTTCGTTGGTGGTTACACTTTTATTATCTATTATATTTAAGTCCATTGTTGGATACAGTTATTGGTTGTTAAACTTAGTTTATGTGGCTAAAAATAGATGGCTTCAGTTTTTATTATTATAATTTTTTCAGATGTCGATTGGATTTTGGTGTTAGTTTTAGTAAACTATTAGGAATACTGAAAAATGAATTTGAGCAGAACTATGATTTCTAGATAAAACTGGTAATAGTTGTTCCGTACAAGTTCCCATTTATAAATAATAGTAGTGTAAGTAATCCACTTGTGAGTAAAATCTTGGTTACTAGAGGTCGAAGGAGAGCTACCAAACCGTATATGTGCAGAAACTAGTATTGCATTATATTTCGGTAGAATGTCCGCTTCCATTTTATTATATGTTGACTAATTATATCATACATACTTTTGTGAAAGTTAAGTTAAATTTCAAATGTAATAAAATATACAACCAATGGTTTGTTTCTTTTGTTGAAAATATTGTATTCAAGCGAAATTTTTCAACATATTGTATTCGATGAAATATTTTTATCAGCGTCATTTTGAATTTTATACAATGTTCACTGTATTTGATCGGTTTTCATAATAATTACGAAATACATATATATATATATCTATACTTGGGCAAGTTAAAAAATTAATAATATACTCCGCTTGGCGACTATTTAATTTATGTGATCGGGGGGAAATATTTCAAAGTTCATAATGTGGTTAAACTTATAAGCATCACAAAATAAATCTGATTCATGTGTACATTATTCGGGAAATGAAGACCAATAACAAAGACCAATTGGTTTTCTTAAACAAATAGTAAAATAACAGAAATGCTTATTAGAAATTACTTTTGGCAACAATAACAATAATTTAAATATACTTACGTAGAATTTAGGCGCATAATTTCTTCTTGATATTTATTATTATTATTAGTATTTGTTATAATATTACTATTATTTTTATTATCTTTTATATTATATTTTGTAATAGCAAGATATTTTGAACTACCAGGTAAATTTTGTCTTAAATCTTCTGATAAAGTTGGATTATTTGATCCTCCTATTAAATGACTATTTTCTAAATTTAATGAAGTTGATGATGATAATGTTGTTGAATCCTCTTGACCATCAAATAATTCATTTGGTATTTCAGCACTAATAAAATCATTTTTATTTGTATAACACTTTTGAGATTTATTTGTAAGTGATGTATTTATCATATTATAATTATTATTATTGGAATTAATAATCGAATTATTTTTTGAATTTAGTTGATTTGTATTATCACTTTTTTTAATATTTTTATTTGGAATTATAATTCTTTTCCGAACTTGCTGATTAATATTATTACTAATATTACTATTGTTATTATTATAATTATTATTATTGATATTTTTGATATTATTATTAATATTATTATTATTATTATTAGTATTGTTATTAATATTATTATTATTATTGTTATTAATATTATTATTATTATTATTATTAATATTGTTATTAATATTATTATTATTATTATTATTAATATTGTTATTATTATAAATATTATTGTAATTATTACTATTATTATTATTTTTAACAATTAATAGTTGTGATTCCAACGGCACTGCTGTGGTTGATGATAATTGGTTACTATTATTATTTTTATTTAACACGGATTTCATACTAATTGGATTTATTAGTTTTGTATTTTGTATTGATTTAACCACTGGTATTTGTTTAAATGATCGTTCTTGTTGCTGTTGCGGTTGTTGTTGATGACGATGTTCTTCTTGTTGTTGCTGTTGATGATGATGATGATGATGATGTTGTTGTTGTTGTTGCTGATGTTGTTGTTGTTGCTTTTGTCCATCAAGTATTGTTCCGGATTGATTTAATGATTCCGCATCGGTTGATTGATTTTTTTTAATTATATCATTTTGTAATAATGTCATTTTAATTATATTTGTATTATTTATATTATTATCACCACTAACATCACCATCACCATCACCATCATCATCATCATCATCATCATTTATATCATTAACATTATATACTATATATTGAACATTATTATCATCATCAAGTGTTGTAATTTGTGGATTTGTATCATCACCTAAAGATGCATCTTCTATTGAATAATAATCATTTTTATTTATATATTTATGATTATTCTGTTCATTATTTGATGATATTTCTACTGATTTAGGTGTATCGATTCGATATAAAACATTATCGGTTTGAATATAATTTGGCGAGGTTACACCATCATCATTATCATCGTGATCATTATTATTATTATTACTATTATTATTATTATTTACATCGTCATTAAAAACAATATTATTTTCATCATTATCAAAATCATTATTTGGACTATAAACAACTTCATCAAGTAATTCTTCGGTTAATTCACGAATTACAGGACCAGATGATCCTAAATTTGTATCACTATTGGACAGATGTGGTTTTTTTTCATCCTTTGGTACATCACTAATCATTAAGGGATAACGTCGTTTTAAGCCGTTCATACCACTTAATCCGGTAGCAGTTCGTTGTGGATGTACAATTGTAACTAAAAATTGTATTAATTTATTAACAATTTGTTGCTGTTTCATATGTTTTTGTCTTAATATGACTACTTCACGCCATAATGCCTCATTTTCTTTTTGCATTGAGGAAAATTTTGTATCTAATGTTTCTTGACGACCTCGCACCAACTGTACTTCACTTAAAACTTTATTTACACTTTCTGGTTTTATTGTTGTTGCTGCAGTAGATGCGACATCATCATTTAATAATTTTGCACTGGATATTTTACGTTTTATTTGTTCCAATAATTTCACTTCACCACGTTGAAAATAGGGATGTGAAAACTCCATATCATCACGGTCAAATTTTAAACCACCATTTTCAATGGAAGTAATTTTATGAAAACCATCTGTAATGAAAAAAAAGGTGAGCAATACCAAATTGGAAAAAATGAATTTGTATGAAAAATATACTTACACATATTTAATTGTCTTATAAAACTTGCCATATTATTATGTTTATAATTTAATGGCAACAATTCCCGAGAGAATTGTGCTTGATTTTGTATTATAAAACCATTTCCTTCCTGTTTGTATCAAATTTAGATAAAAATTGATAATTAATTTTACATTTTTAAATTATAAATGGAAGATATTGAAAAACATAAACGAAAATTTGTGAACAAATCTACTTGAATCTAAAATAGATTAAGTTTAGAGAGAAATACCATTTTCTTAAACTGTTCGCTACATTAAATTATTAATTTTAATTACACGTAATAATGACCAAATGTTAAAATGGACTAGAACAGATGTAGTAACAATTAATCTATTGTATAAATTCGGAAATTTGCCGAAACACGTTTGAGATCACAAATCACACTTCACATAAGTTTTTGTAAATAAATCCCTTGGAAAAATCCTTCGTGGATGAATGATTTGAGACAATTGGTTATACAGGAGCTTTGATAGAAGTGTAAAGAAATAAAAATTTTCAATGAGCAAATGGGACATGTTTTGAGCAGTGTGAGAAGATTTATAATATTAATTTTTGATTCTATAAAACAAAAATTGTATGTAGTATTGCTATTGCCCACATAATATTCCTAGGTTTGCTCAAAGCGAGAAAGCAAAAAATTTAAGTTATTGGTGCAAATGTCATACTAAAACACAAAATTGAAAAATTACATCTTTGCCCATTATGAAAAATCGTAATATTTACAGTTGGTGGATTAATAATTACAATCAAAAATGATTTCGATTCTTTTGATGATTCGTAAATCAGATTAAAGACAACATAATTTTATCCTTCAGAACTTGAAGGCTTGCAATAAAACATTGGCAATGAAATAATAACAATAAATTATCTACGCTCTACCTATTTACCTTTTTTTTTTATCTTTTCATATTTCAATAATTTTATTATGCATAAAAATTAAAATGTGAGATATATTTATTTGTATGTTACTATACAAATGGACTTGATGATGACTATAAAAATACAATTAGGAAAGCACATCATTTTTATTAATTGATCAAACCGACTATAATAATTTCAATGATTTATTTACTGCGTAAAATTATCTATTATTTGTTGTTGTTTTCAAGTTATTACAAAATAATATAGTTACATTTAAAACGTGACGTCATTATTGCAAATTTGTAAAATCTTATTAAAATATTATTTTAAAAATTCATTACAAATTAACAACATAAATGTATTCTATTATTATTTATGTATTTTCTACTTAAAAAAAAACAAGCATGGAGTTTACCCGGACTCCGGTTCGGATATATGCAAGCAAAATACCGTAGCCATTTTCCTTTTTTTTTGAGAAGATGAAGCAAAAAAAATCTTACCGTGTTCCAACATATTAAATGGTTAGTCATGGGATCTTCAACTAATCTCCATAATTTGGCTAAAAATGCTGGTACACTACCACTTGTTTCATGCATTTTGAAACAGAATTAAAACAATTTAACTACAATATTTATTATTATTATTATTAAGAATATTTCGTAAAAATTTTCTGTATGTATTTATTAATTTTCCTCTGTTTTCTAACCCATTGACTTTATCGTCAAAGTTTTTACCTCGAATAGCTCGAATCTCTAATGTCGTAACTCGTTTTTGTTTTTTACTACTCAACTACACTACAAACACTACAGCAGACACACTAGACACTACACTGCCACCCAAAACAACCGTACACCAGTACCGAGATTTACCTATTCGAAAGTGAGTGATTTGAGTGACATTTTATAAAAATCGATTTAGCTAATAAGTGAAAATGAGAATTGAAAAAATCAACTGTCAATTTAATCAACTATATTTCTTTTCTGAATAAATTGAAATTTGAAAATTTATGGCCATGTGAAACAAGTAAATAATTTTTGAAGTAATTTATTTTTAAGTTTTAATAATAATGTGGTAAGTAATATTTTTATTACACGTTTCATATGTAATTATTTTTTGACCAAATTTTGAAAATGTAATTTTTGAATATTTTAATTTTCATTTAAGTGAATTTGAGTCAATATTGACAATTCGGTAATACCGAATTCAGAACATTAGATTTCATTAGTACCGAATTCAGAATTTAAATTGATTAGCATAAACTGATACGGACTTGTCGCGAATCTGCCACTCTGCCAGAGATGTGAGTGCAGTGTAGTACAATTGAGTTGACATATGATATTATTCTAATTGAATATGGTAGTGTACAAAAGCACAAGGTGTAATCTACTGTTAATTATATACAGCGAAATTATCAGAAAATTTATAATAAATTAAAGAAATCTACTTTAATTTATTCTTCATTTAAAATATATGTTTTATTGTAAATAGTAATTCAAGTAAAATAGTTTTTTTTACCCACAAAATATGTAAATTTATGTAAAAAAGAAAATAAAATGGAAGATTCACCATCAACAACAACAGCACCTAAACAACAAAATCATATATGCTTTTCGTTGCCGACGCAATCATATAATAACCGTCAACCATCTAATAACCATCACCCATCGATTTTCCAATCAAATTTAACATCATCATTTTTTACTGGCATAGATGGTATAAAGAAGATACAAAAGAATAAAGACTTACCAGTATTAGAAACAAAACAAACTTATGTTGAACCAAATATTGGATTTAAATTGAGAGTTGATAATGAAAATCTAACTAATAATTCAGTAAGATTTATTCCTATAAGTAACGATACTGCTGAAATAAAAGTAAATGAATCTCCACCATTAAATTCTATTGAAACATCATATAATAATAAAAAATCACCTATAACAACAGTATTTGGTAAAGAAAAAGCTAAAAAATTTTTAAAAGCACTAAGTAGTCAAAATAAATATTTACAAAAACAACAATCCATATTGGCGGCTTCTTTTTCTTCAATGTCACCAACAGAAACAACAAAAGCATCAACTTCAATAGCTATCGGTAGTATTGTCAACAAGGTAAACGATACTTCTCCTTCAACACCTACAGCAGCAACAACATTCTCATCACCAAAAATTAATATTTTTAGTAGTGCCAATAATCCTAATTCTACTAATTCACCAAAGAGAAAAGAAAAGTCTAAATTATCAACTTATCAACAGCAAGCGCAATTTACAGTTAATGAAATCGAACAATTAAAAACAAAGTTTAACTCTCCTCCATCACCATCACCAACAAAAATAGTTAAAATTAGATCACAAATATTATCAAGTGATAAAGAACTATCAATAATTCCATTACCAATACAAATACCACCAATTACAATACATAATATAGCGTCAATAACAAATGCATCTACCATTGTATCAGTATCTGCACCAATTATACAAGATGTAGATCAAAACAAAATAGTAACATCGCCTATTAACGTAACATTTACTAATATAAATGAAAATACAAATAATTTATCAATTGGTTCATTGGCGGCTTTAAAAATTTACGATAATGATGATGATATTTGTTATAATAGCAATAATGATATAAAAATTACAGAATTAACATGTAGTGATACTGAAACTGAAACAAATAGTAAACTATCATCTGAAGATGGTGAAATTACAGAAAAACTAATATTAAATAATAATAAATTATTAAAAACAATAAAATATTCTCAATGGTTAAAAATTGATAAACATGATGAGAATGTAAACGATACTGAGAAATTATTACATAAGAAAAAACATAAAGGTCATGAAAAATCTATAAAACCAAAGTCAATTGAAGAAACAGCATTAATTAAAAAGCCATCTGAAAACTCCAAAGAAAATCTTAAACGTCGGTTCAGATCCAGATCAAGGTCTCCCAATGGTTGTTGTGATAGTATTGGTGGCGGAGTAGTTGTTCGTGGAAATCGTGAAAATAGTGCTGTAAAAAAAAATAAAAAAATATGTTGCGATAATGAGTGAGTTTATGATGCAATTATTTTCTTAAAATATATATATATATATATAGTTATGTATAACATTTCAATTCTTTTCTTTTAGTAATACACGTCGTGGAATATTTCGTGCAAAAAGATTAAATTGTGATGGTTTTATTGAATTTCCAATGGAAAAACTTAAGTAAATTGTTTGTATTTATTATTCTTAATTTTTTATTTATACTCCTAGCAGCAAGGGCGCTAGGCTATATAGAGTTTTGTCATCTGTCTTTCACGAATCGATTAAGTTTAGAATATTATTAGTTTTGAGTTAAGTGTGCTGTTTTGTTTTTATGTGTTTCTTTAATATTTTGCACCGATATTTATTAATTCTAATTCTTGTTTTGTAACCTGTGTCATTACTCATTATGACATCCCAGCATCAACTTAAATATAGTGATGATATCAATATCCATAAATCACATCAACCATCTGAAAATATTAATATAATGGTTTATTTTGCTAACATATGTCGAGAAATAAGATTGTGTGATAAATGAATTAACAGCGGTGCTGATTTCCCTTTTAAAATTCATTCCACAAATTCTAAAATCCGTGAGCTGTCAAATTTTTGATTGATCTTCTTAAAACTTGCCGACTGATATATTGTGATTATCATTTTGGGTATGTATACATGTCCAAAATATATAATTAAATTACTCGACCGGTATTAAATTCATGTGAACAACTTTTTTTATCACATATTTTATTATTTTATATTTTTATTTAAGTCATATATAGCTCCAAATGGAGCTTTATGTCTTCGAATAAACCTTTCATTACAGCCAAGTTAGTAAATTACTCCACATGGGAGTATATAACAATTTACCAATTGTACTGCAATTAACGAAAGATAGATGTATGCATAATTCTATTATTTTTATATGGGTAATTAGACCATATATTATACCTTTCTTAAAATTACAAGCAGCAGCAAATATAATCACTGAAATTTCTGAAGATATAATATATGTTTTATACCTGTGGTACGAGACATTATGTACCATTTTCATTTATCAATAGTTTCTATCAAAATTTGAGTTATGTTATTTCTGGTTAATTTATTTATACAATTATTTTCTTTTTAGATACACTAAGACTCTACCAAAAATATGTTTTTCAGAAAATTTAGTACACATAACAAAAAATATCTATCATGAGGATGCATCATTATTACAACAATCACAACCAATTATAAATAAGAAATATTTTCCTAAAAATAATACTAATAATAATAATAGTAATAAAAGTATAAGTATTTATAACAGAAATAAAAGTAATAATAATTCAACAATTACTAAAAATAATAAAACTGAAAAAAATAAATTAATGAAATCACAATCACCATCATCATCATCGACATCAACGGCAACAACATCAGCGATAAGATTAAAAAATAAACCAAATACAATAGAAAAAGATAAAGGTAACAAAAAAGTTGAAGATAAAAAAAATGAAAAAGACAAATATAATAAATATGAAAAGCTACAAGATAAAAAAAATGAAAAAGATAAATATAAAAAAACCAATACAGATAAAAATAAACAAAGAGATAAGATAAAACAATTGAACAACACAACATTTAAAAAATTAATTAAACCAAAAGATGATGTATTAATTAAATTAAAACATATTAATGATGACCATATTGATAATGTTATTGCTAACAATTGTAAAAATGATGATCAAACACGGAAGCTGTGTAATAATAATAATAATAATAATAATAATAATAATTTGAACGATGCTATTACAGATATTATTGATACAACAAAAATTAAATTATCACCAAAAAGTCCAGATTCAGATGAATATAATTCAAATTGGGAAGACGATATAACTGAGGATTTAATTAATAATGAACTTATTAATTTTAAAAATGAAATAGAAACATCAGCACTTAATAATATCATGAATATTAGTATTGATGATGAAAATGATGATGAAAATGATGATGTTGATTTTTATAATGAAAAAAATATTATTAATGATAATAAAAATCGTAATGCTTTAATTGATACAATTCCATTACAATTAACGGTTATAAAACGTTCTTCGGACTCAGACGTATTAACAAATAATACCAATAAAGTTATGGAAACTCAATCTAATTTTACAAAAACAAAAAATTATGTTTCTTTAGATAATGATTATAAAAATATTGATAAAAAAAGGTATAATGACTCAATTAAAAAACCATCAATGACTAATTTATACGATGAATATGAACAATTTATAATGAGCTGTTTACCAAATGATGATGTTAATATTAACGATAATAATAGTAAGGATATTATAGCAACGCTAAAATCAACACCACCTAAAATTACACAACCTACATTAAATTCTAAATCGCCGCAATCAAAGTCGACACAGCTTTCATCACGGTCTACAACGCCGCTTCCAAGTTTTACACCGCCTCCATCAAATGTTATATCACCTCATACAAATCCTACTCTAGACTTAAGTTCTACACCACTGTCTTTAACAAACGCAGACAATAACTTCCTAAATGATGATGATGATTATAATAAAATAATGAATGAATTAATATCAATTGATATAATAAAACCAGAATTATTTTTAGATGATTCATTTACGTCAAATGATAATGAAGATAAATTAGAATTATTAAAAAAGAATTTGGAACAGAAGTTACATGAAATTGATGCTGTAAATGATGATGAAGATGATGATGATGATATCGTTAATAATATTGATATTGAAAATATTGATATTGATAATGATATAATATCTATAAACTCATCAAAAATTCAAATTATACCAAAATTACCATTAATAAAAACTGAAACACCATTACTAACAAAATTATCAACATCGTCATCATCATCATCAATAGCATCGGGATCGTCATCATCTGTATCATCATCTTCGTCAGGATCTACATCTTCAAAATCATCATTAACATCGTCGTCATCTCGTTCCTCGTCTATTTCACGATTGTCATCAAAATCAATAATTTTAAAAACTTCGAAAGCTTCAAAACGACAACAACATGATAACGAAAAGAAACATCGAAAGGAAACACACAAAAAGA
Source organism: Bibio marci (assembly GCA_910594885.2). Taxonomy (NCBI): domain Eukaryota; kingdom Metazoa; phylum Arthropoda; class Insecta; order Diptera; family Bibionidae; genus Bibio; species Bibio marci. The sequence continues at coordinate 44,349,429 of OU343118.1, forward strand.
CCAATAAAAAAATAAAAATAAAAAAGCAACAATTAAAAAAAAATAAAAGAAATAAAAAAAAAAAGGTTTCATCATCATCATCATCTTCATCATCATCATCGTCATCATCATCGTCATCGTCATCATCATCACCACCATCGTCGCCACGAAGACCATTACTTACAGCAACAGTTATACCAACGGCGGCATTAACAGCAAAAATAAACATTGATACTACTACAACAGCATCATCGATATCACAATCAACTTCAACAACAACAACAACTAAATTAGATGAAAATTTAATTAGCGTTGAAGATTTATTAACACAAGTGGAACAATTTAAAGAACGTTTACAATGTAAAAAAAATGTTGACAATAATGGTGGAAATGTATTTGGTATGTAATTTTTATATATTAATATTATTACGTGTATTGTCTTGGAAGTTCTTGTTGCCTTATAAAAAATAAAATCTGTCAAAAATTGTCATAAAACTATATGTATTTGAAAGAATATCGTCACTAAAAAAGGGGAGAACTCGGAAAAATGAAAGTGAATTTATTGTTTGACGGTTTTAAAAGGAGAGACACTGCCAAAGTACAAAGGCGACTATGTAATGCATATATAGTGGCCCTGACCTAATAAATATGTAATTTCTTTTTTTTAATCACCCCTCCATACACCGTAAGCGTAAAACCGTTGAGCTTTATTACGTGTTACGAAATTACTACTTCTCAGAGTTGGAAAATTTTTAAAAAAGTTTGCATAATTGTTATTAATAACTATCTATTGTAGTGAAATTGTGATAACGCCATATACAGATGTTTATACACGTGTGTAAGAATCTATTATATTACAATTTTCTAATTAAGGAAGTCTTTATTGTAAAACAATTGTATGCCATGCTACTGTAAACGCTATTTAATATTGGTAAAGAACTGGACCTATGTGCATTGTCCCTTACGATATCCCTATTAGCAAAAAAGAAACATTTCTGCATACATTAAATATATGATGTCAAATGTGTACATTTTATGGAAAAATTTTTATTATATTTGTTGTAATCCAACGAATACCATTGAAGAAATTTGTCTAAGTTCAATAGAATTAATTGAAGATATATATAGGTTTAATAAGTAGTAAGTAATAGGTTTAATATACATATTTAAATGATTATAGATAAACAATTATTACCGACTGTTGATTGGGAAGATACAGCAGCAGTTAGAAATGCAGTATCATCGTCACCACCTACAACGACTACAACAACAAAATCCTCACCATCATCAGCAATATCCACAATAATACCAACAGCAACATTAATTGATAATAATGACATCAAGATTGCAGATTGTAAAACGAATTGTATATCAAATTTAGATATTCGTCCAAAAATATCATTTAATATTAGTTCTGCAAAACAATTAAGTGATACGAAAATTCTTGATAATAATATTAATGATAACTGTAATAATAATAATGATGATATTAAGGCAAATACTGACGATGATGAAGAACGCAAAATAAATATTATAACTGCGCCAATTCATAATAATAATAATTTAGAATTGTTATTAGAAGATATTAAACCAAATATTAATACATTAAATAGAGAAATAATGCAATCAAAAATTAAAAATCAACATAATGGATCAGCATCATCTACTTCTGCATCACCATCAGTCAAACAAATTCCAGCATTAGTAAATAATCAACCTTATTCTGAATTGATAAAACAAGAGCATCAAATAACAGTTGATCATGATAAATCTTGGTCATTATTTAAAACAACAAATAACAATGATAATTATTCTGAAAGTTTGTTATCACCGTATTTATCATCAGAAATATGGCATCGCCAACATCAACAACATTATCAGCTTCCGAATCATCATCAACATAATCTACATTATCAACACCATCCTATTTCTACTCCTCCAGCTCATCCACTTAATCTTCTTCATGTCCATTCTCTGCCTCACCATCAACATCTTCATCATCAACATCATCATCATCATCATCATCAGCAGCAGCAGCAGCAGCAGCAGCAACAACTACTTGATAATTATAATTATGAGCAACAAGAAGAAGAATATCAACAATTTCCTGAAGGTGTTGTTGATAATTTTTACAATAATTTTAATGATTATAAAACCATTTTACCAAATATACAATCTTCAACTCCTGTTTTAGGACAAGAACAACTGCTACGCCAACAACAAGAGTATTATCAGCAACATAATTCAAACTTAATATGTATTAGTGATATACAAGAACAACAACAAGAAACACGACAACAATTTGTTGTTCAAAATGGTAATGTTTTGGAAATTGTTCCATTGACAAATATTAATGATATCACAACAATATCATCAAATGCAATAGCCGTATCATCGGCATCATCATCATCATCATCATTAAATATTACAGTACCATTATTAAACGAAAAAGAATTACGTAAAAAATATAAATTAGATGAAAAAGAAAAACGTAAAACAGAACGTACAAACAAACGTATAAAAAAGAAAATTCGCAAAAAACGTTTAAAATTAGAAATAAATGAATTATTGGGCTACGATTTATATAATATTAGTGATTTAGATGAATTAGAAAAAGAAGAATGTGATAAAAGTAATATGGAAAGTACAACAACTGGGACAACTGCTACAACTACAAAAACAATACGCTCTACTTACGATCCATATGCTCCAATTGGTAAAAGTAATTTACGTTCTAACAATAGCGTGTAAGTGTATAATATGTATTTTGTTTTAATTTTTGATTCTATGTTTACATCATTCCACAAAGTTTATGTAAACAATTTTCCATATGTGAACGCCGATCGATAACTTTAACATAGCAAATCGCACGAATACCTTTTGAGACTTTGAAAGTATACTGTATGCATGATTATTTCATATAAATTAAAATTCAAATTATCAGTTCGGTATTTGTAGATACATCTAGAATTTAATAGAACATCATTTTGTATAGCGTAATATGTATATACTCTAGGAATTATACATACTAAACAATGATAATTTCATACTCGTATTTTCTTACCAGCATAATTGCCATCATTAAGTGTATGTGTACCTTATATCGGAAAAACACATTTGTTTAAATCGTCTTTTTTTGTATTTTTATATCCAAATGTTAAAAAGCACTATGTTATCAACATGTTCACCATAAGATTCACATGGGCGATAAATTAATTCATTTACCAATGGATTATATAATTTTTAATTTTTTTCTAAATAGGAAAAACTCAAAATATGTTATGTTTGCTGATGGGATAGCCCCTGGCGAGGGTTCATCTTCTTCAGATAATACTGATAATAAAATACCATCACTATTACGTGAACGTAGTAAGAAGTTAACAAAACGTAAATTAAATCGTGAACGTAAACGTTTAAAAGCCAATAAAGAAAATATAAAAATGAACAAGGTAATTTAAATTTCAATCATCTCGAATTGAATCTTTCATATTTAATTTTTTTAATATCCTATGTTTTTTTTTTTTTTTTATAGAAATCAAAACGATCTCATAAACCATTTATTGATCCAGCACTACAACTATTACCACCTCCACCACCACCTTCTGGAGATCCACCAGAACATTTAGTACAACCAATTGAAAAAGAGAAACCACCACAATTAATATATTTTCATTATAATATTAAATCAAATTCTATGTATGTATCACCGCTTGAAACACCAATTCCAGAACATATACCAATATTACAACAAAAAACGGAAGTAAATGGTTGCATACGAAATAATTTAATAATTGGTCATGGTCAACAACAACAACTACAGCAGCAGCAGCAAGTACAACAACAACAGCAAGACCAACAACAACAAGAACAACTACAACAATTACAACTAAAACAGCAGCAATATCAACAATCTACACCACTACTGCCTCAACAATCTCTAAGTGTAATAATTGATTCAACACAATCAAAACAAATTCTGAAATTTACTGAATCTAATTTTTCTGGTCTTTCAAGCATGCGACCATCTTTTTCAAACAATTCATCACCACGTATAGAAACTCCACCACAATTAATATCATATAATTCATGTAACCCATGTTCGCAGCAACAATCACCACACCATCCACCAGCTACTACTCACACTCCAACACCATCATCATCTCAAAAATCAATGCAAATTGCTTTAAATACACAGCAACCTCCATTATTATATCAACGAACTTCATCATCATCAATACATTCACCCCGATTAAATTCACCACAATCAAGAAATTTATTAGGTTCACCATTAGATAATAATAATAATATTAATAATCAGCATAGTAATTCTTCTCAATTAATTCAATATAATATTCCGTCACATTATCAACAATAATAATAATAACAATGAATCACTATTAATTATATAGAAAAATAAAAATAATAATAATAATAATGATAATTATAATGATAATAACAATAATATAAAAACAAATAATAATATGTGTTGTTGGTTTTTAAAGAATAACTTCCATTTTTTAAATATTATGCTGCGTTTCGTAATTCAATTTATTATTTTTTAAATATTCCATATGTTAATAAACATTGGTGTTTAATATTCTTTTGTTTTTAAGTTTAAAAATATTTAAATTTAAAATGCAATAAATATATATTAATAATATATTTTAAATTAGTTTAAACTCTTAAAATAAAATACAGTTTTAATTAAATCATTTATATATTAAGTAGTAGCATTAACAAATTGAATATTTTTGTTTCGTAGCCGCATCTATAGATATTAAGACACATGACTTTGTTTTTGGTTAATGGTTGTTTATTGGAAATACTATAAATGTGCCAACAATTTCAAATTGATATCATAAAATTATAATCATTGAGTCATTTGAATGATGTAATGAAGTAATGAAGTGATTTCAATTTTTATCTTTGAGTCAGCATTATAATTTTGCACTCATAATACAAAAGTGGCTCCTCGCACTTGCGACCCAGAAATTGTATTGAAGGAGCTGCTTGAATTAATAAAGATTTGGCATTAAGTTTATGTGATACAGGAGCCGGCTAAGGTCGAAGACGTACCAAATTCAACCACCAATTCGACCAGCCATGTGATGTGCCACAATTAGCTCATCTCTTAATTCTTATGCCCCACATAAAAGTAATATTACCATTAGAATAATAAAAGAACCATTCAGATACTCTTCAAAATTTGAACAGAAGTTTAAAAAAAAACACATTGTAGGATCCTATTATTGTTGACTGCTGCTGTTTTTTGTATGTTGCCCATATATAACCATAATTGGTTAACATTTTACTTAGCAGAAGCCGCACCCGATAATATAGAGTGAACAATTTCCTTTATTTATTATAATTATATTATTGTCTTATAATATTTCTAATAAAATTTTTTAAAACTATTTTTATAATAAATAAAGCTGCAAAATTTTGCTTAAAATTCTATAATTTGAAATTTTCGCCGCGTAAAACTACAAATATCAGAACATAAAAATACTCAAACTGTCATACTGCGACAAAAATAAAAACGGAACATAACCAAAACAAAATATGCGATGTCAATTTTTATTTTATTGAAAAAAAAATTCTGTCCTCATTTGTTTTGTTGTATTTGAATTGTTAAACTTAGAATTAATAAAATATATTTTCATTATCTTTTTATATTTATATTATTAAATAAAAATAATTATTCAATTTCAATTATTTACAAAATATATTATACAATTAAGTGAAACCTTCAATTATTAAAAATGAATATGAAAATGCCTGATTTTAATGTTAAAAAATTGGTTAAAGAAGCTGGAAATACTCTATCTAGAGTTGTTCAAGTAGATAATTTTGCTTATTATTTTATATTCTCATCTTTGTTCTTATTTTAATAAATAATATAATTAAAAAAAAGTTTATACCTATATATTTAATTAATAAATATAAAATATATTAATTTATTATTTTAAACTTATTTCAAAACTGATTGATATTAAAATGATAAATCAATTTTCTTTTAGTTATTAATATGTGGTTTTTTATTTTATAGTTAACTGAAGAGAAATTGGGAACATCAGAGAAAACTGAATTTGATACACATTTTGAAAATTTAGCTGAACGTGCAGAATGTACAAAATTATGGACAGAAAAAATTGTTCACAATACCGAATCAGTTTTAACACCAAATCCTGGAAATCGTATTGAAGATTTTATATTTGAGAAAATTGAAAAGAAAAAGCCAACGCGTTTAAGTAATCTGGAATATATGGGATTGGATATGATTGAGGTAAATTGATATGTATATTGTATATGTATGTATGTTCAATATATTATTATATGCTAATTATAAAATTTAATAGAAATCAATCTGATTCGTGATTCAATTTTGTAGAAGAATAGGTTTGAGGTTAATAATATTATAACCAATTTATAATTGAAAATATCATATTTTTTATTGGGAAATTTGATTAATTATATTTTATAACATTACAATTATTTTATCTACATTATACTTTATAAGACAATGAAAATTTTCCATTCTTTAAATTATTTAACTAAATTTCTTGTAGGAAGCGCTCTTAGCCCCTAAGTTCTTATTTATTTGTTTGTCCTGAGATATGAAATGACTGTTGTAAATTATGAAAATTATTATTAACAATTGATAATTATAAAAACGGAAAAAAGATGATTAATTATTTTATTGATATATAGGTTATGTCAAAATGTAATTGATTAGTCATTTAGAATTAATTTTTTTCGTCATAAAGGGATGTTTCTGAATGATGAATAATGTAGCTTAAAATATGTTATGTTATATTGAGGCAAGAAGATTATTTAACTTAATAAATTATATATTTATATTATTGTTATAATATTATTGTACCATTGGAGTATTGTGTTGTATATAATAATGCTGAGTCAATCGCAGAGAACACAAAAGAGCAACAAACTCTTGTATACAATATTTATGTACGCATCAGCACGTCATGTTACTCCAAGTGGACCATATACCAGCTATTAAAGATTTATAACAGTCAAATTATTCCGCATTGGAATATTAGAAAATTATCATTAACAAATCTAAGACTCAAAATTATTAATTTTTATTTTTATTCCATAATCGGAAAAAAGATTATTACCTCATCATGTATATTTCTGGAATTATTTCCGGCACTTCACGTTCGTTTAACATAACCACTAATAATGGTACCACTGAGTTGTTATTATTTGTAGAAACTTCGGATTTTCATGTCTTTCATTAACATTTCTATTGCTTATTTCATATTAAATTTATATTTTGTAGTGCATAGCACATTATTTAAGTAATTATGAATTATTAATATTTAGGCTGGTGGCGAATTCGGTCAAGACGGTGCATATGGTAGTGCATTAATTAAAGTTGGACAAGCAGAACAAAAGTTAGGGCAATGTGAACGAGATTTTATTGGTTCAGCTGGTATATGTTTTATACAACCATTACGTGGTTTTCTTGATGGTGAAATGAAAACTATTGTACGTGAAAAGGGAATTTTAGAATCGAAAAGGTAAGACAAAAATATTATTATTATTTAACAACAAATTTTTGTATATTTCTATTATGTTTTTTCTTATAGATTGGATTTAGATGCATGTAAAAATCGAGTTCGTAAAGCTAGAAATATGTTGGGGCAACAAACGGTACGTAAAATTTCATTTCTCCTAATCAAATATAATATGTTATATAGAAAAATGGGTTAATATTTCCTGGGAATCTTGCAGTAGACTCTTTTACAATACAAAATATAACATAGCAATTATTAACATACAATTACTCCTTAGATCGTTTATTATTTTTATTTATTTTTAATTATTCGAATACGCATTGTTTTTTTTTGTGTAAAATTTAAATAAGTATTTAATTCATTACATGTCGTTTTTTTTTTTAAAAAAAAATTACTAAACGTATATTTTTAATTATAATTAATAATGCTGCATAAAATATAATAGAAAGATGGAATAACGCCTGAAGCTGCATTGGAACAGGTACTAATTTAATTTTGTGTGACTATATTGCACAATTTAATGACATACATGATTCAAATATACTCCCAAATATACACCAAATCCACACACAAATTACAATATTATTATCTTATTTTATAGTTGAATCACAATGTAAAAAAGTTGCATTGTAAAAAAATAAACAATTAATAAATAAAAAATGGTTTCATGTAGAATTGGACAGAAAAAGATATAAATGTTGCCACCGTTTTAAAAGTTCACACTAAAATTTTTGTGAGTGAGAAGTCGCTACAATATCTGCAGTATAACTTTATTAAAATTAACGTGAAATACAAAATTTGTAGATTTTAACATTTGAGATGGTTTATTGATTACCGAACACAATCATTTTCTTGCTCGACAAGTATAAATTGCCAGCAGCTATTATTGAAAGAATGTTTTACTTAACCTAAACAAAATTCATTTCAAATTGTATAATTTATTGACGATATTTATACTCATACAAATCAGATTAATACGTAATCACATATATAGATTTTGTTCAATTCTATCTGGAACCGGTTGACTATATTTTAATCAATTTAATTAATTTGTTATTTGATTTTAAATAGGCTGAACGTGAGTTAAGAGTTGCGCAATCGGAATTCGATCGACAAGCCGAAATAACAAAATTATTATTGGAAGGAATTAGCACATCACAATCAAGTCATTTAAGATATTTACATTCATTTGTTGAAGCACAAGTACGCCACAATGAACAATGTATGCAAATTATGAATGATCTTCAAAGAGAACTCGCAAGGTAAGACACATATTATTAATATTCGTAATTTTTGATTGATGTTTTGTAAATTATTGGTTTTTATTTTTGGCTTTAAACTTGTGTGTGTCTTATCTCTTACATAAGAAAAATGCAAAATAATTTTTATTTAAAACCATAAATGTTTATAAATAAATATAGTATATATATATATATATATATTTTATAGCCTTCGTCCATCAGCACCGCTTTTACAATTAAACAATGAAGAATTTACAATTTGATTACGTGTTCGTTTGCATTTTTAAACTTTCTGCATAGAATTTATATTGACCGGACGCCTAAACTTAATTACGTTATATTTTAAATATAAATAATCTTATTTTTATTTTATATTATATTATATATACTTTTAAATACTTTGATGCTTTTAACCTTATGCTTGTTCAGCTATTTTACTATATTATGTATAAGAAAACGCCGCATCCTCTCAAGGAAATTGTTTTCATTTTTTTTATCGTTTATATTTATTCAATAATAAATATCATCATAATAACGTGATGTTGCACATTAATAATTTATTTATTTATTTAACAGTACAGCAATAAAAATTTGAATTGTAAGTGCCCGCGCAAGACAAGCATAGGGTTAAATTAATTTTTTTAGCTTTTATATGTTAATGCTATGGTAAATTTTTTTTTAAATAATTGCTGATATCATTAATATGTTCATTGTTAATTAGTTCTTTTTATTTCTTTATGCACAATATGTAACGATTACGTTGTTCTGTGATTCGATTATGGAAGATGTGTGGAGGAGTGTTTTTCGTTATGGTACATGATACTAATTTTGAGAAAGTCATTACATTCTTTCATTGCGATCACCAACAATAATTCTTCTTATGTATTTTGCCACCACTTTGTCATTCTGTCAGATTACCTATAGTTTATATGCGGATGAACACATTTCTATAAATAATTCTGCATTTTCCTTCATCGCATGTATTCCTATATAGTTATTATTGGCAACCTTTCAGTTTGCGTATAGATCAACTTTATAAGTATTAAAAATGTATTCCTTACTAAACCCTCTTTCCATCATTTTAAAATTATATACAAATATATATGACAGCTGGTGTGGGCGAATTAATGCTTCCTTTTTATCTTCAGTCGATCGCTATATAAACTAATCAATTAATTGACCCTATATCAACTATAATAAATAATAGTAAACCAAAATCATATTTGTACTTTAGTTCTATTTACTTAAATTCACCGTAAAACTTGTAATTAATCTAATTACTTATAGTTTATTTCAATTAGTCGAAATTTCGAAACAACATTATTGAATTCTAACAAATGGCTACAATAACAATATGATAAATACGCACACCTCATCAGTTAGATTTTAGAAGTAAAATAATAATACCATATACCATTTACATATTTATTGTATATTTAAATAATAGAATTTTAACTGACAAAAAAAAACCGATGAAAGAACCGAAGAAGTTTCCAACGGTTATTATATTTTAGTTTAATTATTCAAAAATACGCTACAAAATTGTTTACAGTCAATTTGCATAACGTACTATTTATGGAATAACTTTTGTATATAAATATGTATATCATATTCATGAAATTAACTATTTTAGCGAACTATTAATATTTTTTCATAGTGGAATACTTTCGAAATTGACCACATATTTATTATGTGTTTAATATGTATATGTTTGTTGCATCGATCGTAACAGCTATTAATTAATATATTGGGTAGTGACACCAGTACTCAATCTCTAGCTAGTCTCCAGCTAGTTTTGTGTACTAATGTTTCTGATATTGTTTCCTATAAGGGGTTGGAGACTATGATTAGTGGCTGAGTATTGATGTCTCTACAATACATGTACCGATTAATCTTCTTTATGCGTGCTATTACAATTTATTTGTCACCTAATCTTATACCTTAAATATTTTTATTATTAATGAATGTTGGTGTTATTTTAGTAGTTATAATTACTTTGTTGTATATAATTTAACTAATTACTTATAGTTTATTATTATACTATTATTATTAACTATATAAGTTTATTTTTGTATATATATATATATATATAAAAAGAAATTAAATAATTAACTATCTACTAAAAAAAAACCCGAAAAAAAAAACTAAATAGTCTGGGTGGTCCACAACCATACATTCCAATTGGTATTATAAATGATAAATCTAATGATAATAATTGTGAAACAACAAATGCTGCAAATCAACGCAGAGCACGAGTGTTATGTTCATATGATGCAAAAGATGCAACTGAATTAAATTTAACTGCAAATGAGGTATGTGGTATGGTGTATCATTAATAAATTTTTAATTAAATATATTATGTATTCAGTTTAAATTTGTTAAAAAAATGCATCACATTGTGTACTGGAAAGGCGTTAGAGAGCCGGATAGGGACAATATTTAATGGTGAATTTGGTTAGGGTTACAGATAAAAATTGTCGTACAACGTTGCACCCTCAATTTTTGAACAGGAATCGTCGACTCTCATTTCAATTGTTTAAATTTTGTTCTTAGTTACGAAGAAGTAATGCAATAACCGCCTATAATTTATATGTAAATTATTTTAAAAAAAAAGTATTTGTAGATGTTTGTGTGTATAATTTAACTGATATATTATAAGCAATTCACGTCTCGACCCTAAAGACACAAATCACTTTATGGTACTCATTATAGTGATAAACTTGTATTCTGTTCCCTTGGACGGCATTCAAACATTAACCGTGTCTGCATGGACATATATGCGATTAAAGAGACTAATAGCGTAATATATGTACAACGAAAAAAATACATTTATTACCATATTAACACTATCGACAAAGATTGGGTAATCTTCGATAAAGACATTTTTCATTCTTATATGAAATAATATAGGAATCCACTCTTAAACTTTATCGCTCATATTTAATCGTGGGCAAAAGTAAAACAGAGTATAGTCTATATTTATTGAACTGAAACATTACAGAATATATCATAAATTGAATGAAATAGTTTCACAGAAAATCGAATAAATTGCGATGCATTTTTTCAACTGATTCACTTTGAATAATATAAATATAATTATTATTAAATATAATACACTGAATCAATTATTTTATCGTTTATTGTAGGTAATATTTGTGAATGAATGTAATCCACCAAACAGTGATTATATGTGTGGTAAACAAGGATTATTAAAAGGATTAGTTCCACGTGCATTTTTAGAAATATTAGAAGAATAATTTATTTTAATAATAATTGTATAATTATGATCACTTTAATTTTAATTTTAATATTAGATATTATTATTGTATGGATCTAGCTAGATAATAGCATAAATTAAATATAATTATAAGACTGTGCATTTCTAACATATGCGTCCTTTAATGTGGCGCCTAAAGTAACGCCCAACTATAATGCGATACATCTATTGGGTTATAAATTAAGTCCAAAGTAAAAATTTTATCATGAATTGCGTCAAAGATCTAACATATTTATAATGTTTTATTATCTTACAAAGTCGTATTACCAATTCGCAATCCATAAAAATAAATAGTTAAATTGATATTTATTTACTATACACACCATTCGGACTTGGTATTGCAATATAGTAATTTTATTGTATGCAGTCGCCAAATTCATTTAGTTCCAAGACCGATGTTAGAAATTAACAACAGTCTTATAATAATATCATGATATTATATCATATATATGAACAAAACGTACACGTAGTATTGTATCTCTATTTATGATCTATTTCGTCTCTCTGTTTCTATTAGTTTTTGAAATTCAAAAAAGCAATTTTAAACTTATAATGCTTACGTAATATAAATATGTATTTATTTTGTGCCATTTCGGAGCCATTTTTATAAATTATAATGATATTATTTTAATCAGATCCTGGAACTATGCGATCATGAAAAGCAATTTTTTTGTAATATTAATTTGCATGACGTGAGAAACCGATTTTGTAGGAATTAAAGGGGGATCAATCCTTGAAAACATTGTAGTTTAAATGGGTAGTTCTATAGGGTCTAATTTCAATTATTTGTATAATTTTATTTATTACTTCTTTTTCTTTTTCTCAAATATAAACTTATATATGCCTATAAAAAAAAAATTTAATTAAATTAACGACGGCCAAATTTGACGTATATACGAAACAACGATAAACGTGATTGCTAGCTATAGCAGTAAGTCATGACCGTCAACGTATTAATAATGTTTAAAATTTAAAATTAAAATTGTTGAAATAGTTATTATCTACTACATAATCTTATTATTTTAATATTACTCTTTTATTGTCGCTATATCTATAATCTATACAATATATATTTACAAATTATATATACAATTTAACGATATAAAAAATACCCATTCACTCATATACAACTTTTTAGCAAAAGATTTATTATTAAAACTAAACTTATCGAATATCTTATATTAACTTAATTCTAAAATATAATAACACTTTGTAATTCGTGGTAATGCACCACCAGCGCATTATCTATACATCGTTAGATTCTGAAACGTTTGAATTACTTTAATATTGCTCGCTTTGGTACAACCCCAAAGTTGTACACCGTAGGTTTGAATATCTGATTAATTTCAATTATTAGTTTTTTTTATGAATTGATTGTCTTCCAAGCAATCACTACATTTTTCTAAAGTTAATGTTCGTTTGTTCTATTTTCTTTTTGACGTCCACCTTCCAACGCAATACCCAGATATTTTGCGTTATTTTCATAGGCAAATCACCTGTGTTGATTGATGATAATAATGCAACAGGATTTATCCTTCTGTTGCCAAAGTTAATATATGTACTGATTTATTCTCGTTCAACTTAGTTAGCCACTTCTTAGTCTATCCACTTATTTGATGGATATCCGTTAGTATAGCTTTTCAGTTGTTTCTTGTATTAATAAATTATATATTTAAATTAAACTTAAGATGAAGAATATGATGCTGATACCGGCTGATCCATATACAAAAGAACTTTTATAAAATCGTTTTGCGCTCATTAAACTAATGACATACAGTCACTGCGCGGCTTCTGTAATTTTACTATTAAATTCAACCTATATAGATTTAATTTATATTTATTTTCAATATACTGTTTGACGAATATATCGTCTAATTGATGTTATAATTTATTTGTATTATATATTTAAATTAATTAACAAAATATGTATTTCTTACTATTTTTAATACATATGTAAAATCATTCCATAGAGTACCATACGTCCTCTCGGTAAAAGTTTGGTTCATAGGCGGCGATCCAATTGTGTGTAGTTAGCCAAATTCTGATACTTTGAAATTGATGAACTGTATTCCGCATATAGTATGGGCTGATTGCATCGATCGGGATAAATGATAAGATCTGAAAGAGCAATGCCTGCAGATAAATACGGCGGGTGGGGTAAAATTTCCCATGTCTGCCCTTCTATTGTAATGAGTCATATTTATTAAAATTGGAAAAATTCAACATTCAGACACAATAGTACAAAATATTCCGAGTATATGTTTGAACTCTGTACAGATTGTGATTGCACTAAAGAATAATCATATATATTTCATTTAGTAAACGCGTACCACGAGGATATGAAAATTATAAAAGATCTCAAATAGCGAGAGATGTTAATAATAATAATAATAATAAACATTAATATATATAAAATTTTATTCTATTGTATCATAAGCTCTCTTCCAAGCAATTTCATGTAATAATTTTTTTTTATCTTAATAAATTTATGTTGTTATTAATTATAATTATTATATTTATATATAATATGTTAGGAATAAGACAATAATAAAATATGTTAATTAAATGATAAAAATCAAGTGTTTAATAACCTCTTTTATTGTAACTTACGGAATATCAACATTTATTTGTGGTTTACCGATTATAGTTTTAAGATTTTATTCAAATTTTGTCATGCTTTTAACGATTATGACTTAGTTACATTTAAATAAATCGGTCATTATTAGGTAATGTGAATTATAATTGTTTTTGCTGCAATATTCCTTACTCATTATTCATTCGCCACTATAAAATAAATAATAAAAATAATTAGTTGTGAGAAGATTTGCATAAAATATATAAATTGGCTGAGAAATATCTGGTGACTAGTTTGCCTATATCATATAGCAAGTCATGTTACTCCACGTTGAGCTTATGGCATCTAACAAACAATCGGTACAGCCAGCCAAGTTGATAAATTCACTCTGTATGGGAGTATGTAACAATTTACCAATTGCACTGTATGCAATTAACGAAACCATAAATAGACTAAATCATAAATTTAAATATATTAAATAACAACAACATTAACAATTAGTTAAATAATTAATTAAAAATATTTATTCCTTAAAATTAAAAATAATTTTCTGTAATGTGTATATGATAAAAGTTTTTATGTATTTGGTGTGTAGTGTTTGTGTGTGTGTGTGTGTGTGTGTGTTTACAAAACTAAAATAATTAATTATTTATATTTTTTGCACAATGAATTTTCCTTTTTAATTATTTATTTAGTTTGAATTTTAATTTTCGACTAATTGTTAATTTAATATTTATTAATTTTTATTCCATTAAATTATATATATATATTATAATGAGTGTGTTTGTTACTGTGTGTATATGATTATGTATTTCATATTTGTTGTTGTTGTTGTTATGTTACTTATATTTTAATTGAATATAACTGATTTAACATTATTAATATAATAATTTTATAATAAAATTTCATTTTTTATACGTTTGAAATGTTGGAACGTGACATGCAAAAATGTTTTTTTTTTAAAAAAAATACATTTTTCTTTAATTTTTAAATAAATTATTTTAAATTATATACTTACAAAATATTAATAATTATATTAATTATGTAATTACTCAATTTTGTCTATACATTTTTTTTTAATATGTGTATATGTGTGTGTGTGTGTGAGTCTGTTTATTTGAAATATAATTATATTGAATTAATGTTGGTTGTGTCTGCCTTGCTGAAGGATATACATAAAAAAAAAGTTGTCACTGATGATGCGGTAATTTATTTAATTTGATTAGATAGGAAACAAATATAGATATATATATTTATCTATGGAAAAACAGAAATTTACGATGAACAAATACGCACAAAGTTAACAAATCATGATGAAGAATTATTATCACCATTATCATGATAATTATTTCCATTTACAACAAATGATGTTCCCAAACCATAAAGATGACCGCAATACTTTGTATTATCTATATTATCTTCAAAGAACATCTGAAATTGATAGAAAAAAGAAATTGCAATGTTAATTCAATATTTAATTTATTATTAGATTAGAAATATGATTAAGAATAAGAATATGCATACGAGTTTACTCTTTGTCATTTTTCCAATATTTAGCCAATAAATCTTAAAAGAAGAATATAGTTTTTATCATAACGCGAAAAATGAAAAACAAAAAACCTCAAATCGGTTCGGTTTGGTTCGATATATTATAATATTAGTTTCCAGCAGCGATTTGCATCACTTAAATTAGTTACAGGTTATTTATGTATAATACATAGTCACAAGAAACAAAAACAATTGTAAACAATGCTAATTAGAATTCAATAACTTTCTTAAAACCAAATGCTTAAGAAAGAAACAATAAGAAAAAAAAAGCCAGTATAATATTTGGGTTTTAACGCACAGATTATGGCTATATAAAATATAGTGTATAAAAGATTAAAATTATTTCAAAGAAAAATAAAAGTATTTCGTGTGATTTAACACATATGTCAATAAACCGGATAACCATAACTAAAATATTTAAATGTAAATGTCTACTAGAGAAATGCATTTTCTATAATATTTTCACCATCAAGTCATATTATTTCAAATGCGGAGCAGATGGCATCTATCAGACTTAATACAATCAAGTTGATAAATTACGCCGCATAAGTGTATATAACAATTCAATTATTGGTCGGTAATTACCAACAGATACATTGTTTATCCTTAATTCTCTTATTTTATATATATTCTGAGTGATTAGCCACCCATAATACTACTAATACTAATACTTTTAGTTACATTCTATTATATTCATACAGTGTATTTATACTAAATTTACTTGAAATCACATACATATTTTTTTTAATATTGAATTTCATTACTACAGCTATAGAACGATTTTAACGAATAACCTCGAATTCTATTGCAAGTGAGCCCGTAATCACTTTGCAGGAAACAACCCTATGACATATTAAAGTAATGCGCCAAAGTGATGCCCGAGAAAAAATAACTATATATTCTATTTCAAAAAATTCATAAATAACTTAAAATATACATTAAATTGAATTTGAAATTCCGAGCATATAATAAAATTTTGATTTGCGTTCACAATTATTATAAACTCAAACCTTCTATCGGTCGGACTACTGATAAATTGACTATGCCATGTAGTAATTTTTGAGAATATATCATTTATTTTTAGTTTTTTTTTTTTCTTTAATATCCAAATTGTAATAAATAACCGCATATTATTTGTTATATGATATATACATAGGAGAGAAAAGACTTAAAAATTTTAATTAGTACAGTTATCTACAATGAAATTTAATGGTATCATCGGTTTTGTATCGTCATAACAGACAGCGTTATGTGTAAAAAGATTCCATTAAAAATTAAAGGACTATAAATCATATGAAGAGTACGTGGGGATCGGTATTAGTATAATTTTCTGTAATACTAAAAAACAACTAAAGTATCAAACAATATGCTGTATATTGTCTATTTATATTATATATTCTTGTTTTGGGTATTACTTTAGCGTTGAATTTGAATATTTTTCTGATCTTATTCAAACCAGAACTCTGCAAATTAACAATACTGGGATATATATGTATATTTATAAGACAATCGTATTTAATTTAGTTAACAGACATTGTTCATCATCTCTTTAATTTATGCAAAGTTATTCAAGTTCAGTCTGTATTTTAATACCTTCAGTCTATACTGATGATACACATCAGTGAGGTTATATATAAATATGATAATTTCTGCACATTCACTGAGCGACATACAGATTATTGAACATTTTAACGTTGTCATACACCATCAATACAAATTTAATGTATACGGAACATAATTTGTTGTATTTTTTCAATGTCATCATACTATTCGCCAATTATTTTATTACATATTTTATAAATTTTATATGGTAATAGTTATAAAACATTTCAAAAGAGCAAATATTTATCTGATATAAATCATCGAACTCTGTGAATATAAATTATTATTAAAATTGTAATTTAATTTTTACGATAAATTTCGTTATTTCTACAAAAAAAAAATTATAAAATCTTCAAACTTAAATTTCTAAATTAAAATATATCATAGTATTAATCTATATAGTCTAATGATATATGATGTGCATAAACTAGATGGACTAGACATTTTAACAATTTTCCCTCCACTTAACTGACATTCATGTTGCGAGTACTTTTTATATATTTACAATTATACAAATTGAATTACAATTTTTTTTTTATTTATGGAATATCTTTCAAAATATACTGACAGACGCTATTCAAATGTAAAAATATTTGAATTAATGAATTATGAAATTTAATTGCAGACCAAATAATGGATTGTTACATAGCCCGCATACAGATTAATAACAAGTTAACTAAAGTAATGTCTTCGCAATCAATTCAAATAGTTCAGTCGATGGTATATGATAATGAGAGTGATATTAGCTCATAATCAAGTTCATTATTGTTCATATTAATTTACTGTTTAAAGAAAACTCGATTAGAATTAATTAATTTCATATATGTCCCACAAGAATTTTTTTTTAAATAATAACATTTAAAGAATAAAAATAATACTTAATTTATTAGTTATTATTTATTACTTTTATTTATTTATTTCTTTTTTTTTTGTAAAAAAAAATAATTAACTCAATGTATAAACACAAATCAAAGAACAAATTTTATATTTTTATATCTGAAGAAATTAATTGAGAAAAAATTAACATAAAATAAAATAACAATTCATTTCTTCAAATAACAAAAAAAAAATATAAAAAATATAAAATTGAAAAAAAAAATAATTCCATATCGAATCAAGAATCATAAAATATATATTTTTCTATTTCTAATTTAAGAATTATTATTAATATTTAAACTTTAAAGTAAAAATATAATCAGTCCGTCGTCTCTCATAATACAAAATCTGTTAAATTCATTTTTAGTGTATACAATTTTAAAATCTAAAATAATATGTACTCTCTTTTCCTAAGAAATATTCAGTCTAATGTTAATAAAAAAAAAAATCGGAATAGGAACAACAATTCAGTCTATAAAAATTATTTCATTTCAAGTTTTAAATTCAAAAATTGAACAAATTTATAAACCCTACTATTCCCCCCGCACACCCCTCCACCCTTAACTTATCTTCTTATCAGTTCGATGTCTCATTTCATACAATATCAATATACAAGTTTATTACATACATGTATTAATGCTATAATAAATTCATTATTATCAACCATTACCTCTTTCATTTTGAAAAATGCCATCCCAGTTAAATGCGAATCGGAGCCGGCTTGATGTTGTGGTCCAACACGACGTAATTCCAATTGTTCGGCAACCTCTTGCAAACCACCTTTTAAATTTTTACATGATTTCATTAAAAATTTAACATCATATATTGTTGGAAAATATATACGTAGTAACTCAAAGAAATCACTTTCATCAGCTGGTAAATTTTGATCGGTTAATAATTTTAATAAATAACCAAAATCATAACCAGAATGAAAGCTCAACCATTTTATATCTTCAATCAAGACAACGCCGGATGTCATTAATAATTCACCAAAATCCAATGGATCGATACCATCTTCTTCATGTTTTTTAAATTGTATACCAGAATTTTGTAATAAATCAATTGAATCTTGTGCATACATATCTTCACTGTAATTATATTCCAAAAATAAAAATTAAATAATTTAGTAATATAAAATAATGATATCCTCCTGAAATTTTTTAAAATATAATTTATAAATATTGCGTCTAATTGTAAATGGAATTGAATATGGTGTAATTCCAGTGCATTGCTGTATACACCAATGATTGTGAATGTTGGTCTCCAACTAACTATAGATTTGAATAAAGGATAGAATTTATTAATGTTAACCCTAAATCAAATGAATCATAACGATTCAAGACGAATGCATCGATTTCGTTGAAATGTTTGCTCATCAACTGATAATAAAAATGGAGCATTATACTGGTAGTTTCACATACCGGTTAGTTGACAGAAAGAGGGTTAGAAAGGGAGGTATTTTAAAATTAATGGGTGATCTATTTTCGAACAAGAACTATGAATGCGGTTGCTAAGATTTTGGAACACAAAAATATACGCAAATATGAAAAAAATGAAAATGTAAGAATAAGACTATTGATGATTCACGTTATATTTATTAAATTATTACAATATTCCAACTCACAAGATTTCATCGAGTGATGGTATAGATAATCGCACCTATGAGTGCATACGATATGTTAGCAGAAGGGAAATTGAATAACTTTGAATTCGTATACTGCTTTATATTAATTTAAATACTCCGAACTCACATTGATGACAAATTTGCCAAATATTCTGGAGAGGATGGTATACTATTCGAAATATTGTCATCTAGTAATTTAACTGCAATAGATATATTTCAGACGAGTTTAGTGACGATTTTCACGAACGATCCGATTCGCTTGATTATCACGCTGCAGTAGCGGCTCTGAAGTATGTATAAATTGGTCAATTCGAGCAATTGAATTAAATGTTATGATTCAATTTAATCTCAACCAATATATTTGCGTTGTTTTTAATAATAATTAATTAATAGTCATATTGAAATTTGTTACCGGTGCTGTCTGTTTAAAATTTCCAATGAGAATCCATGGTATATTCCCGTTCTTATAATTTTAAGTTTTGTCTAAAAATTACACTGATCAATGATGCAGTTACATATCAAGTAGAGCATAAAAATTTGTTATAAAATAAAACCGCAGCCGATTTGATTCCAGAAATATTGTAAGAACATGAAACTTAAAAATAAGATACATTTTAAAATTGTTTAATTTTGGACACATCCACAATGATAATTATTGTAAGTCATTGAATCTAAAATCCGCAATATTTATAAACCTTAATTATTTCATATAGCATTAAAAATAAAATTCAACTTACGTTAAATTAAATTTAAAATTAAATTGCCATGTTGAAAATCCAGGTGGTGTTTTACCTTCATCATCCATAAATGTTAATCCCAATTGTATTATACGTAATAAATCAACATTACAACGTAATAATTGATATTGATAATCGGCTGACGAACGAAATTCACCAATTGGTCGAGCAACCACACCTGGAAATTCTGTATCCATTGCAACATATTGATATTTTTGGACAATTTGTCGTATTGCTCGAAATTCTTCTTCCAAATTATGTTTCCAAACATCTTTTATCCCACAATCTTCATTACTAGGTATAGAATTATTATGCGACGCATGGCCGCCACCAATTGCCGCAGGCATTTCCTAAAATTTATGATAAGTTAAATAATAAACAGAAAAGCATTCAAACACGTTTTCTTTATTTGTTGATTTTTTATTTTTTTTTTAAAGTTCGCTGCTACAGTAGCTAGTGTTAATACAAATTAACCCGTGAGTCCCGGTATACATTCCACAAATTTACATGTAAAAATTTTTTATATTTATATTTACAGGGAAATTTTTCAGCTGACTTAACATTTGTTCGTTTATGGAATTAAAAAATCGGATATCTTGAAAAATAAAAACATGGGCGCTACTGTGAATCACGTACACGATTATTAAACACTTAATCCAAACTACAGAAATATTGAAGATACCATATATTTCTCATGTAGAGATCAACAAATTTATTGAGAGAATATATTTAATTTTTTAATTTTAATATCCAACTTTTATCCAAAAGTTCACGTTTGTTCCAATAACATTACATAGATTTAAAAAAATATAAAATTTTGCCATAAAATACGTCTGAAGCTAGATTTCGGAGTTAAATTTAAAATAATGTGATGGATTACCGAATTTGTATATTATATATAAACTTTAAATATAAAAATATTTCCAATTTTATTGAAACTTTTGTGCAACTGTTATTTTATTAAAAGGAAAGCAATAGGCTTTTGTTAGAGATTTTGTCATCATAGAATGCAAACAAATTTGAGGTTAAACATCAATGGAAATGATGGAAAATATGTTATAACCAGCTATAAATAATTTAAAACAAACTTTAATTAACTTACATCAGGTAGTTCTCCGACTTCAGCCACGGTGTTCTTCCCGAAAAAAGAACAATCAAATTTTTGTTGATTTGGTTTTTTTTTTTTGTTTTGTCTTTATTTTATACTTTCAGGACTATTCTATTTAATATAATATTGCAATTTTAATAAATGTTGACGCAATATTTAATTTATATTGAAATTGAAATATCTGTAAAAATAAAAAGAAAATTACTTAACAGAATATAAAAAATATACGATAAGTGGTTATTTAATTTTTTAGTGAATTCCTTTGAATTGATTACTTGTTAGTACTTGAAAATATTTTATAAATGATTTTAAAAATTGTTGTTGCATTTTCTCCCAATTCTTAAATTGATTTCATTTTTTTTTTTTTCGAAGGATAATTGTAAAAAGGCTAAGTGCTAAAAACCAACTAATATTGTTTTGTGTAAGGAAAATGAATACATTATTACTTACTCATTATAATAAACTATATTTTATAAGCACACACAATATTAAATTATTTTGTGAACGATTCAATTTAATATTTTATTTTCTATCACTAATTAATATAATGATAATCTTTAATTCTTAAATTAATCGTACACTACACACAAGACACAACACGGGTCTGACCACAAAAACTTTGCCGACACCGACCTAACCCGAAAACCGATCCAGTGTAATCGATTTATAAATGACAAACTGATTATATCATCATCAGTTTTGTTTACTTTGGTTTACTTCAAACTGGCAAATTTAATATTGTTTTTGTCATGACAAAAACCAAAACGATAAATTTTTTGAAATGTTTCGCTTTTTATTTGTGTGAAGACACTACACCGCTACACAACACTAGCGTTTTTGTTGATAAAATATTTTTTGAACGTCATCATCATAGTCATCGCCATTATAGTCATCCAATTTCAATTCAATTCATCAAAAGAATGGAAAAATGTTTGGATTTAGAAAAATAACAAATACAATAATT